>JAJPUD010013887.1:0-17209 GCA_023553655.1 Myrmecobius fasciatus | reverse complement strand
AACTGAAGGGATGCCCATCAATTGGAGAGTGGCTGAATAAATTATGGCATATGAATGTTATGGAATATTATTGCTCTGTAAGAAACGACCAGCAGGAGGATTTCAGAGAGGCCTGGAGAGACTTGCATGAACTGATGCTGAGTGAACCGAGCAGAACCAGGAGATCATCATACACAGCAACAACAGTATTACATGATGATCAATTCTGATGGACATGGCTCTCTGCAACAAAGAATTGTCTCAAACCAGTTCCAATTGTTCACTGAAGAAAACCATATACACCCAGAGAGAGGGAAATGAAATATGGACCACAACGTAACATTTTCATGATCTCTATTGACATCTGTTTGCATTGTGTTGCCTTTCTTGGATTCTTTTTTTTTTTTTCTTGTAGATAGGATTTTTCTTGTATAACTTCTCAAGCATTTCAACATTATTAACATGTAGTGGACTTCCTGCCATCTAGGGGAGGGGAGGGGACTGGGGGTAAAATTTGTAATGGAGAGCTTTGTAAAGATCAATGTTGGGGAACTACCCATACATATGTTATACAAATAAAAAGCTTTAATAAAAAAAAATTGTTTTGTCCAAGAATCTTTTGTTTCCCAAAATTCCCAATGTCTTACAACATGTATTTGTTAATTTAGTCTAATTTACAACTGGCATCCTTGAGAGACTATGGCAAGGGTAAGAAAAGGAATAAAAAGGAATTAAAAAATGAATAAATTAGTTAAAACATATCTAGATCACGTGAAGTATTTATTATCCTGCATATGTTTTATTCCAACTTGTAAGTTTCTCAAGGTCAAGGAAATGTGTATCTTTCAATAACTCAATGTTCAAGCATGGTTCCATGCACATTGTAAGCAAATATTTCTTTATTAAAGTACTTTTAATAAATCAAAATGATTGAGGCAATTAACTCAGCAACAGAGTATAACTATTCTGAATATCTGTACATTTGTTATGTTGAGGGAAAGAAAACTTCTCTACTTCTAAAAGTGCAGGGCCACATGCACTATATAACCATCTTTTGATTGTGTTCTAACTATATAAAATCTTCACTTGGAAACGAAATATAATACTATGGACCAAAATTATTTATGATAGCCTTAGGAAATAAGTATTAATGAAATAGTCATTTTTAAGACTGAAAATTGTCTTCATGTGCCTGATAATACAGAACAAAGTACTCACTATGGAGTCAGAGGATATTAGTGATGTACATACTATTATGACTTTAGACAAGTCACTTTACTTCCCGTTTTCTCATCTATAAAATGAAGGACAGACAGAACTAGGTGACTATTGGGTCCCTTCTACCAATGATTTATGATCCCAAGTAGTAATAGGATAGAAAAAACAAAATATAAAAATGATTCATAATAAACATGCCATCCTTCATTTCATGAATATAAAATTCAGTCAACACAATGCCTTTCACTTGGAGAGGCAGGCAGGTTGGAAAAAACAGTATAGGAATAGATATGAAGGAAATTCCTGAATGAGAAAACTCCCTTCACCAATGCAGCTTGGTATCTTCTTGGAAACGGATAGTCATATCCAGCCTGTGCATGTCAATGGCAAGATTTAAACCCAAGTCTTCCTGGCTCAAAGACCAGCTCTATATCCAAATTAATCCCTCAGGAGAAGAAAATAAGGTATTAAAACAAGAATATCACAATTGTAGATGGCAGGTGATGATGAGGTTGGAAGGCAGTGAGATTTGGCTCTTGATTCCGAATTCAATCCTACCATCTATTTGACTATGTTAATCTCTCTGTGCCTATCTACATATCTGTAAAATGGGGATATCAGTAGTTATAATCAAAGGATTGTGGTGAGGATCAAATCTTAAAAGTGCTATTTTACTAGCACAATTTCTATTAAACTGCTTAATTTAATCAATTTTGTTCCAAACAAATTGAGCAGTTTTTCCAAAATTTTCCCATGATATTTACACTTGTCAGCCATCAAAGTTATCTCTTGCTGCACAGAAAGAATTCCAATTAAAAGATTTAAAAGGACCCAAAAATCTTAAGTCATAAAGTAAAAATAACTTAGTGTTAGCATTAAGGGCATATTAGAGCAATAAACAAAAAATGCAGAAACATCCTTTACAATCCTGAACAGTTGTCAAGATCCTAAGATCATTTTAAACTAAGTCGTGTACTCACTACTCAACAAAAACTGCTGGGAAAATTAGAAACTAGTATGGAAGAAATTAGGGCTTAACCCACACTTAACACCACATACCAAGATAAGATCTAAATGGGTTCATGATTTAGATATAAAAAGTGATATTATAAGCAAATTAGAGGAACATAGGATAGTTTAGCTCTCAGATCTGTAGAGAAGGAATAAATTTGTGTCCAAAGAAGAATTGGAACTCTTAATTGAACACCAGATAGATAATTTGACTATATTAAGTTAGAAAGTTTTTGTACAAACAAAACTAATGCAGACAAGATTAGGAGGGAAGCAATAAATTGGGAAATCATCTTTACATTTAATGATTCTGATAAAGGCCTCATTTCTAAAATATATAGAGAATTGTCTCATATTTATAAGAATTCAAGCCACTCTCCAATCTATAAATGGTCAAAGGATATGAACAGACAATTTTCAAATTAAAACTATTTCTAATCATATGAAAAGGTGCTCCAAATCACTATTGATCAGAGAAATTCAAATTAAGACAACTCTGAGGTACCACTACACACCTGTTAGATTGGCTAAAATGACAGGAAAAGTTAATGATGAATGTTGGAGGGGATGTGGGAAAACTGGGACACTGATACATTGTTGGTGGAATTACGCTCAAAAAGTTATCAAACTGTGCATACCCTTTGACCCAGCAGTGTTTCTATTGGGCCTATATCACAAAGAGATCTTAAAGGAAGGAAAGGGACCCACATGTGCAAAAAATGTTTGTGGCAGCCCTTTTTGTAGTGGCAAGAAACTGGAAACTGAAAAGTTGCCCATCAATTAGAGAATGGCTGAACAAATTATGGTATATGAATGTTATGGAATATTATTGTTCTGTAAGAAATGACCAGCAAGATGATTTCAGAGAGGCCTGGAGAGACTTGCATGAACTGATGCTGAGTGAAATGAACAGAACCAGGAGATCATTATACACGGCAACAACAAGACTATATGACGATCAATTCTGATGCACATGGCTCTCTTCAACAATGAAATGTTTCAAACCAGTTCCAATTGTTCACTGAAGAAAGCCATATACACTCAGAGAGAGGGATATGAAATGTGGACCACAACATAACATTTTCATGCTCTCTATTGATGTTTGCTTGCATTATGTTTCCCTTCTCAGATTTTTTTTTCTTGTAGATCCAACTTTTCTTGCACAGAAAGATAACTGTAAAAATATGTATACACATATTGGATTTGTCAAGTTTTTCAACATAATTAACATGTAGTGGACTTCCTGCCATCTAGGGGAGGGGTAGGGACAAGGGGGAAAAAATTTGTAACGGAAAGCTTTGCAAGGGTCAATGTTGAAAAATTGCCCATACGTATATTTTGCAAATAAAAAGCTTTAATAAAAAAAATTTAAAAATAAAAAAATAATTTAAAAAAATAAACTAAATTGTGTTTTCCTCATGTTATAATTCTTAAAAACATAAGCTGATGTAATTTATCTATTTCAACCTAAAATAAATTAACATGATCACATAAAGTTCACCAATATTTTTACTTTGACTAAAAAAAAAAAGGTAAGCATTAACATTACATTTATATTTAACATTAAGCAAATATACTTACATCTTTTGCCATGTTACCAGATCCTTGAAATCAATTCTTTAGATGTTCACTCTCCAGAGAAGAAACAATAATCTTCTAGTAAATAAAAGGGTAAAAGACGACATAAATTCAGTGAAAGACAGTGGTTGGTAAAATATTGTATCTTAAGTCTAAACTGATACAGTTCTGTTTCTGAAGTCAATGCACTCCCTTCCAAAGCAAAATGTACTTTGGGATATCAGGTACCTCCCCCTTCTGAATGCATACATGTATTCAATTCTGAAAGAAATCTACAAAAGCAACTTGGCTACTTCTTTTAAAATTTAAGGGACTAATGACATGTAATAAACAAATGCTAATAATGCTAATGTCTCATAATTCAAACAAGATATGTAGCCTTATTCCCTCAACCTACTATCAATACCTCAAGTTTACCCCAGTCCAAACTACTGACACAGGACAATAAACATAATCATCTTCCACAGATATTCAGAACAAGACTATGATGCACATAAAACCCTATCATAAGAAGCTATGATGGATATAAGCAAATGCTCTAACCACTACTTATGCACATACATGCCAACCTATATCCCATACATATACATCCAGAATGGATTCAACCCATCCTTATTACTACCAGCACAAAAATATATAAGATAGATTTGTAATTCCTACTACTCCCCCCAAAAAATAAGATGAAAAGAAGGTTTGGGGGACTTTGCCCCTATTCTCTAGTCAGTTGCCAGCTGTGCCCTGAAAGCATGCTGATAACTCTGACAGGTGTGTTTCCAAGGGAGCTCTAGGGTTAAAGTAACTGCTCTCAGATCACAAAGCAGCACTCATTCCACTCCATAAGCCCCATGTCCATCTGGGATCTAGATCTTCCTGACCTGTCACTAGGCCTCGGGAACAGCAGCCTGAGGAGGGAGAGCTCTCACCCACCCCCACCCACCCCCCGCACCGGAACTCAGCAGTGAGCTCTCCACCCTGCTGTGCTCTTTCAGCACCCGGGTTGGTGGAGGGGCTGCCCCAGCCCCCTAGCCTCCCGAGGACTCTCACAGGGTACTGGCTAGAGCAGGCCGGAGCAGCTCCAAGCCGTTGGGGCTCAGGGAGCTGGTGGCGCGTCTCAGGCCCCGTGGACAGACACAAGCAGCAGCTGCAGCTCAGCCACCCGCCTGCCTGCCCAGCCTCGCCGGCCTGTGCTTCCCCCATTCTCCAACCCTTCCCTCCAGACCCGGGCACCACCCTGGCAACAGGCGCCATCCTGACCCTCCCCTGTAGGATCCCGCTCCCCAAAGGAGGCACAGCGATGCTGACGGGATGATGGGGGACTGGAAAGCGGCCTACCACCCTTCTATCAGCTGGGGATCCCCACACTTCCCAATGTCTCATCCCGGGGTCCCTTCTCCATCTGCAAAGGCAGAAAAGGGGTAAGCACCCCAGAGCCTCTGTCCATGCTGGCCCCTTCTCGTCTCCCTCCTCCCTGGAATCCCACATCTCAAGTCGGGGGTCAGTTCACCTGAAGGCGTCTTCCTTCCCTCCGTGCCCTCCCCCCCCCAAGCCAGGCCAGGAGCGCAGCGTAGCCCCAGAGCCCACCACCAACTGCAGCGGCTACAATGAAGAGGAGCAGCAGCGTGGAGTGGGGGGGTGAGGGGTAATAAGGATGGGAAAGGGGGAAGGCAAGGTTTACCCACTGCACATGTGCAACACACACGTACACACACACCACACACACAGCACCAGGAAAAGAGACCCGAGGAGACACCAAGCCGTGTGCACGGCGCCCACACACAGGCGAGGCGGGGGGCAGGGCAGAGGGGGGCCCGCCCAGGGGACCAGACCGGCCGCACGGGTTCCCCATCCCCCGCGGTTGGCCCTGCCGGCCAACCTCCGCTCCCTGACCGCCCTCCCCATCCCAGGCCAGCACAAACTCTGCAACTAACCCCCCAAACACACTCAAGTCTCCAGCTGACCTCCACTATCTCCCAGCTCCATCCTTCCCGAGGTTCAGGGGGAACCCCCCAATCCTCCCGCATGGGGCTTCAAACCCAGCTACATCCTTGCACCCCAACCCCCATCCCAGGCTGCAAGCCCCCTTTTTTTTTCTAGGGCCCCGCATGGACTTGCACACGCGCCCCCAGCCCGCGAGGCCGGCTCTGTGCCCCACACCTGGCTCGCCCGGGTCCTGGCGCCCGCGCCGCGGGGGGGGAAGGCGGGTTAGAGGTGGGGGGGAGGTGGAGATGGGGAGCGGGGAAGCTCGCGGCCCCGCCGCTGCAGCCCCCGCGCACCCAAGGTAGGGAGAGATCACGGGGGAGGGGAGTAGATCCCGGCAGCTCGGGGGCCGGACTCTCTTTCCCCTGACCCCCCTCCCCCTCGACTTCGCTCCCACTTCTCCCCACAATATTGGGAGAGTTGGCCAAGGAGGGGGATAAAAAAAAATTGAAACTTACACTTTGTACTGGGAGCGTCAAGCCGGCGTGACGTGCCGGCAACGCGGTGACGTGCGGCCACGAGCGGCCCCATAGAGACTGGCCCAAAGTGTCAGTTTCACCCCCGCGCGCTCCGCCTCGGGGAGCTGGGCGCGCCTGCGCAGCTTTTTCGCGCCTTTGGCTCGCTCCCTCCCTCGCTCCCGCCAGTTCTGCTCCGCCCCCGCGCTGGGCTCCCGCGGAGGGCTCGGTGTGCGTGCTTGCATGTGTTGGTGTGTCTGGCTCTGCCTGGGATAGAGCAGAGAGCGCGGGAAGCGCGCGGCGCGAAAACGTCAAAGTAAGAAAATTAAACACACCCATATGCCGTACCGTACTGCTTTGGAGAAAAATAGAAAAAAAACAAAACCATAGAGAGGTCGGGCTCAGTGGAGTGCCCCGACGGATATCCCCGCCACCTGCCTGCGGTCAGCCGCAAAGCGTGCCCCGCGTCCTGCTCCCACGCTCAACCCCCTCGGCCTGCGCGCCACCTCCATTCCGAACAATTACATGCATTTCCAAGAGCCGGCCTTTACTGCCCACAATGAGATATCAAAAGGAAGCGCGAGGAGAGCTACAGTAGGCTGTGGCACTGGAGCTGATGGCCACTTAAAGCTCACTGGCTAACATGCGAACCCGCCCAGTTGGACCCTCATCCCTTAGTGCCACCGGATTGAGTCACAGCCATGTGCTCACCTCTCTAAAGAACCATTGGGAGGATTGGGTGGGGGAGGGGTGTGCTGAGAAACCAGGCTGGATTGCAGAGTCCAGTTCCAGATGGGGCAGCAGTTGTCGTAACAGCGTGATCTAACCTTCCTTGCCTCAATAAAATGGAGATTAAAAAAAAATCACCTGCCCCTAACAGGTATTGTGATGCATAATTAACGTTTGCAAAATACTTTGAGGTTCCTAGACCAAAGGCTCTGGGAATATGCAACATATCATTACTACATTACACTCCCACTTAACCAGCATGATTTCACAATTCGACCATTTTATGCTGATTACACCAATCTCTGTTGGCCTACTAGTAAGCACTGACCCCTCCCTCAAATTTCTAGATATTTATATTGGACAAATTAACAACTTAAAATACTCTTAGAAGACAAAGCATAGCAACAAATGTTTTTCTCTGTTGAGTGTATTGGTTAGCTGGTTGCCTAATAGGATAAAGTAATATCTTTCCTTGCCAATGTTAATCTATATCCATGATCCTTTCCCCTCCCAATCATCTCCTCCAGAATCCTTATCAATTCCCTCTCTTTCATTCAATTTCAAACTCTTCTGTTTTGGCCCTTTTCCTTACTTAACAACCAAGTTCAGGTCTCCCAAACCTTCAGAAACAAAACAATACTTACATTCCTTATATTGTCTCCTCAAAATAACTTTCTTTTCCTCTTTCAGAAAAAATACAATTTGGCTTCCTCCCCATCACTCTACCAAAACTTCTCTCTCCAAGGTCACTAATTATCAACTAATGGACAAACCCAATGACCTTTTCACATTCTTCTTCTTCCTTAACCCCTCTTCAACATATGACATAATTGACCGGTTGACCATTGTTCTTGAACTGACTTTGACCTCTCCTGGTTGTTCTGCCTCATCTGATTGTTCTTGTCTTTCATCTTTTCTGCTTATAATAACATATTTACAGTACTCACACAATAAGTGCCTTCTTCACAACAATTCTATGAGATAGGTGGGCAAATATTAAGAATATTGGTGATTTCACTGTTAGGCACAAACCTCAGGGAATATTGACAAAAAAAGAGAAAAAAAGCTTCACACACATCAAAATATTTACAACAGCATTTTACAGCTTTTTTTTTTTTTTTTTTTTTGGTGGCAGCAAAGAACTGGAAACAAAGCAGTAATTGGGAGATGACTAGTGGAATTGTGATATATGAATGAAATGGAATATTACTCTGGTGTAAGAAACAACATATGTAATGAATACAGAGAAGCATGGAGAAACTTAGATGAACTGATGCAAAGTAAAGAATTCAGAGCTGAGAAAAAAAATGCATAATGATTACAATACATAAAATGAAAGAACAACCACAATCAAAACTGGCCACAAATAAGAAATAAAAACAAAACACACAAAAAACAGATACCTCCCTCCCCACATATTCCTTGGTAGTTCCATAAATGTGGAACATTGATATAATATTACATTTTTTTCATTGTGTTGATCAATTTTGCTGTATTTCTTTTTTCTTTTAAAAGGAAGTGTTTATTATAAGGAGATAAAGGGACATAGGGGAAAAGCCAGGGCAAGAAATAATAATGAAAATCTATTTTTTTTAATGGTCTTAAAGAATTAGCTGAGGTTCAGAGATCATTGTCACACAGGTAATCAATGCTAGAACCAGAACTTGAATCCAGAAACTCCTGATTGCAAATTTCCACTATGCCATATCATTATCATCATCATCATCATCATCATTTCACACATGTACAGACTGAAGTTTAAGACCGTTACCACTTCACACATGGTCCTGTTCAGCTCTAAAATCCATGTTCCTGTGCTCTTCAAAGAGCATCTCAGCCTTTTTAATTCTCCCTATATACTCTTTCAGCAAACTTATTTAGTCCTATGGCTTCCTTTGTCACTTCTATTCTGAGCCCTGAATCTATATCATCAGACCTGACCAAGCTTCAGTCTCAAATTTCAGATCACCAGCAGCATCCCTACTTAAATATCTAACCAATACTACAACCTAGGCATTCTACAATTTCCATGGACGGCACTAGCAGCTGGATGTTAGTCATCTATATCTGATTCCTTCTTCTGACTCAGCCCCTACTATAGATCATTTAGATTCTTCAGCATTTCTTGTCCAATTCCTGCTCTCCTTTCAGCTCATATTGCTAATACCCTCATTCAGACTCTTAATTGCCTTTCACCTAAACTATTGAAATAGATTTTAAAAAAAAATAAACAACTTTTTTCAACGAACAAGAATTTATTTTCTCTTCCTCCACCTCCTGAAAAAAAAAATCCTATGTCAGTACTACCTAATTTATTTAGTACCATATCAAATTTCCAAAGTATTTCGTTTTAGAGCAAAAAGAAAATATAATGAAAGGTAAAGTATTTCAACTAAAAAGTAAAATGGATTTAATTAGCTTCCTTCCTCTGTTCTTCTTTTGCCCAGTTCTATCCTACACTCCACATCCAAAGTAATCTTCCAAATGTGTAGTTCTGATGACATCCTTCCCCTTCTCAGAACCTTCAGGGGTTCCCCATTGTTTATAAAATGATACAAACTCCTTAGCCTACTAATTAAGGTCTTCCGCAATCTATGCCTTCTCAGGCTTGTTTTGTGGTATTCCCCTTTGTACAAACAATCTTCTAGACAAAATGAAAGACTGATCATGATTCTGTAGTTGACAATGTTTCCCTATATGGAGAAGATACTTCCCACATCTCTCTGTACCTGTTGAAATCCTTCTCTTTCTTTAATCTGTATTTCAAGTGCCACCTCCTCGATGACCCTTCTCCCACAAATTAGAAGTAAAACAAAATAGATACATCAGTTGGGAAATGGGTATTGTGTTATATGAATGTGACAAATAGAAAAGCATGATAAGACTCATATGAACTGATACATGGAGAAGTAAGCAGAACCAAAAAAAAAAAACCAATAAACATATTAACAACAGGATAAATGAAAGAACTGAGCACCAAGGTGGCACAGTGGGTAGACTACTACGCTTGGAATCAAGAAAATTTATCTCCCTGAATTTAAATCTGGTCTCAGACATTTACTATATGACCCTGGGCAAATCATTCAATCCTGTTAGCCTCAATTTCCTCATCTGTAAAATGAACTAAAGAAGGAAATGTTAAACCAGTTTTTTATCTTTGCCAAATGGTGTCAGGAAGAGTGACAAGATTGAACAAAGTGAAAGAATACTCAATAAGTATTTTTTTAAGTACCTACTAAGTTCCAGGTTCAGGTGTGGAGCTTGAGGATTCAAAGGAAGACAAAAAACAGTTCTTGCCCTTAAAGACAGCTAGTCCAAAAAACATTAATTAAGCACCAACAAGTACCACTTACTAACAAAGGCAATCTATCACCTGAAGGGTCTTACAACCTAAAGTGAGAAGACAAGACATAATAGAAAGCTGAAAAGCAGGATTTGGAGGAAGGGTGGGGAAGAAGATTTGACTAGTGGAGCAGCCAAGTAAAGCTGGGTGAAATGAAAAGTAAAATGGAGGCTTTGAAGGAGAAGTTCTTTGCTCCACCCTCCTGCTCTCCAATCAGAGAGACAGAGTACTGAGGTACTGAAAAAGTGTGAATATCAAAGGTGATATAATTTTTCAGGATGATGAGTTTTCTGGGATCATGATGTCAGGCGAACAAATACATACCAACAAGATATATACAGATAAATAGAAAATAATTAACAAAGGGTAGGATTAGAATTAAGAGGGGTTGGAGAAGCCTTCCTGCCATTTTATTAGGGACATAAAAGAGAAGATAAGAAGGAAGAGCATTCCAAGTAGGGAAGTCATCTACAGGAAATGCCTGGAAACCAACAGATGGAAAATCTTATTTGGAGAACAGCAAAGAAGCCAGTGTCATTGGATAAGGAGGAAGAATACCTTGTAAGGTGTAATATATAAGAAGACAGGAAAAATTGTTGGGAGGTATTAAATTTTGTTGGACTTTGAACTCCAAAGGATTTTGGAGGTGATAGGAAGCCCCTGGAATGTGAGGGGTGACATGGTTGAACCTTTGCTTTAGAAAATTCACTTTAGTGGCTGAAAGGAGAATGAGTGGGGAGAGACTTGAAGAATGCAGACCCACCAATAGGCTATGATAATAATCCAGGCTTCAAGTAGTGGGGGCTTGTGGTAGAGTGGTGGCCCCGGCACAGGAAAGAAGGGGGAGAATTTAATATGTTGCAAAGGTGAAATCTACAAGCCTGGCCAGCATATTACTGGGAGGAGAGATACTGAGGAGTCCAGGTTGATGCCTGGGGGCATCAGTAATAGGGATCACAAAACAATCAAAAATGAATGTTGCTTATTTAAGAGAGAGGAAAAAAAATTTGGAACATAAAATCTTATAAAAATGAATGTTAAGAACTATCTTTACATGTATTTGGAAAAATAAGATAATTATTGAAAGTAAAAGTAAATAAATGTTGCCAAATTACAAAGAAAAACGCCCTCAAAAAAAAAAAAGTCCACTTCTTGCTAAGATGTAAGTCTACAAGTGTGGATCTTTGCATATTGTGAGATTTTATTTTTCAATATATTGACTGTACTGATTTTTTTCTTTTTTCCCCTCTTCTTGAAAAAGTTCTTTCTTGGGGCAGCTAGTTGGTGTAATGGATAGAATACAAATCTGGCTTCAAATACTTTCTGGCTGTAAGATCCCGAGCAAGTCACTTAATCCCATTTGTCTCAGGGAAAGAAAAAAAAAAAAAAAAGCTCTTTGTTAATAATTTGGCATCCTGAAAGTGGAAGGCTCTAGGAAGCTATATAAAAACTAAAGATATCAATAAAAATTATTATCAGATTTCTAATATTCTCTTCTGGATACTTATATCTAAGGATTATAGTTTTTTGTTCACATGCCACATCCCTCCTACTAGATTGTAAACACCTGTAGAACATGGCTGAATTGTTTCTCATCTTTTCATATCCAAAAGGATGTCTTTCATATACATATACATGTTCAATGTGTGTAAAGATTTATTTACTGAATCGAATGATGTTAGATAAAAGTCACTGAGAAGAAAGTCCATCAAGTAGCCAATTAAAATTTAGGAAATGAGCACTAGGATTTCTTTCTTTTCCCAAAGTTTAATAGTCTTAAACATCTATGCTGGAATCAGAACTTGAATCCAGATTGTTCTGACTACAAATTTCCACTATGCCGTATCATTATCATCATCATCATCATTTCACACATTTTTTTTTACTTTCTTCTTGTATTCCCACTATACCATATCATAATCATCATCATTTCACACATTTTTTTTGGCTTCCTCTTGTATATCAACTTTGTAAACTCTCTTGTCCACTTTTATTCAACTCTTTGTAACTCCATTTGGGATTTTCTTAGCAAAAATACTGGTTTGCCATTTCTTTCTCCAGGTCATTTTACAGATGAGGAAATTGAGGCAAAAGAGTTCCATGACTTGCCCTGATGTTTGTCCTTTCATTTTACTTTTTGCTGAGGCAATTGGGATTAAATGATTTGCCCAGGGTCACAGCTAGGAGGTGTTAAGTGTCTGAGACCAGATTTGAACTCAGGTCCTCCTGATTTCAGGACTGGTGCTCTATCCACTGCACTACCTAGCTGCCCCTGTCCATCTTTCTTGAAGAGGAACTTGATATGAGGGAGCTGATAGGATTTAAAGGAGAGAAAGCTGTGCAAAGTCATTAGTCTCACTTTCTCCTCTGGATCCTTCTGGGTTCAGTGGCTAGATATAGATCAGAATGACTAGACATGGCCCTGACTGAATACTGCGGGATATCTTGGCCTTTTTAAACTAAGGTCTTTAGCTAGTCTCAGTTTGCCCAAGGCAACACTCAATCATTGTTTAACTTTAGGTAAGAAAAGAGAGGGCCTTTTTAGTAAAGAAAAAAAAAAAATCAGTCTAGGTGGGGAAGACCCTCAGGGTTTCTGGTCAAAACAGAATCAATTGCTTTGAGCCAATCAGGGCCCAAAATAATGACTAAGTGAGGGTTGGCCTGGGACTTATCAATGAGAGAACCAGAGTGAGTTGGGTTTGAGGCATGGCCTTGCCAGATTGCAGCGATCAAAATTAACATTCCATTGAATGTCATTGGGCATAACATATATAGGTAAAGTTATGTATGATATCCTATGTGGACAGAGGGAAAGAAAGGGAAAGAGAAAAAAAAAGAGAGAGAGAGAAGAAAGGAGAAGGGGAAAGAGGAAAGAGGAGAGAAAAAAAGAAGAGGAAGTAAAAGGAAGGGAGAAGCACAGGATGAGAAAGTATGAATGTGTTGTAATTGCAACTCTGACAAAGATATAGGGTATTCAGGAAGAACTGACCTCTTTGATGTGAAGGCTTGCCAAACCTGTTTTAGGGCTGCTGGTCTACCAACTTTTATCACATCCCAATAAAACCATCTCAGCAGATTGGCTAAACCAGTCTGAGGATAACTGAGAGGCCTCAAACCCACTGGTGTGTTAGGGCCATATCTGTCTACCCCAAGCATGTGAACACTTCATCCAGCAGAATGGACAGATGAATTGTTCCAAAGGACATGAAGACAGCTGAAGGAAGTGTAGAAAGCTTATCAGATCAGTGGAATAGGATTGGATCACAGGACAAACCAGGCAATAACTATAGCAGTCTAGAGTTTGATAAACCCAAAGACCCTAGCTTTTGGGATAAGTGCTCACTATTCAACAAAAACTGCTGGGAAAATTGCAAACTAGTATGGAAGAAATTAGGGCTCAACCAACACCTAACATCACATACCAAGATAAGATCTAAATGGGTTCATGATTTAGATATAAAGAGTGATATTATAAGCAAATCAGAGAAACATAGGATAGTTTACCTCTCAGACCTGTGGAGAAGGAAGGAATTTGTGTCCAAAGAAGAATTAGAACTCTTAATTGAACACCAAATAGATAATTTTGATTATATTAAGTTAAAGTTTTTGTACAAACAAAACTAATGCAGACAAGATTAGTAGGGAAGCAATTAAATACCAAATTGGAAATTCTGAAAATAAAAGGGGAGATTAATAAAATTGAAAATAAGAAAACTATTGAATTAATAAATAAAACTAATAGTTGTTTTTATGGAAAAAACCAACAAAATAGATAAGCCTTTAATTAATTTGATTAGAAAAAGGAAAGAGGAAAATCAAATTGTTAGTCTCAAAAATGATAAGGGAGAACTTTCCTCCAATGAAGAGGAAATTAGAGTAATAATTAGAAGTTACTTTGCCCAACCTTATGCCAATAAATTTGATAATCTAAATGAAATGGAGGAATATCTACAAAAATATAGATTACCCAGGTTAACAGAAGAGGAAATAAATTATTTAAATAACCCCATTTTAGAAAAAAGAAATAGAACAAGCTATTAATCAACTCCCTAAGAAAAAATCTCCAGGGCCAGATGGATTTACATGTGAATTCTACCAAACATTCAAAGAACAATTAATTCCAATACTATATAAACTATTTGAAAGAATAGGGAAAGAAGGTATACTACCAAATTCCTTCTATGATACAGATATGGTGCTGATAGCTAAACCAAGTAGGGTGAAAACAGAGAAAGAAAACTATAGACCAATTTCTGTAATGAATATTGATGCAAAAATTTTAAATAAGATATTAGCAATGAGATTACAGAAAGTCATCCCCAGGATAATACATTATAACCAAGTAGAATTTATACCAGGAATGCAGGGCTGGTTCAATATTAGGAAAGCTATCAGCATAATCAATTATATTAATAACCAAACTAACAAAAATCATGATTATCTCAATAGATGCAGAAAAAGTATTCGATAAAATCCAACACCCATTCCTATTAAAAACACTAGAGAGTATAGGAATAAATGGGCTTTTCCTTAAAATGATTAGTAGCATCTACTTAAAACCATCAGCAAGCATCATATGTAATGGGGATAAACTAGAACCATTCCCAATAAGATCAGGAGTGAAACAAGGCTGCCCACTGTCACCATTACTATTTAATATTGTATTAAAAATGTTAGCTTTGGCAGTAAGAGAAGAAAAAGAGATAAAAGGAATTAGAGTAGGTAATAAGGAAACCAAATTATCACTCTTTGCAGATAATATGATGGTATACTTAGAGAACCCTAAAAACTCAACTAAAAAACTACTGGAAACAATTCACAACTTTAGCAAAGTTGCAAGATACAAAATAAATCCACATAAATCATCAGCATTTTTATACATTACCAACAGAGTTCAGCAGCAAGAGATACAAAAAGAAATTCCATTCAAAATAACTGTTGATAAAATAAAATATTTGGGAATCTATCTGCCAAGGAAAAGTCAGGAACTATATGAACTAAATTACAAAACACTTTCCACACAAATAAAGTCAGACCTAATCAATTGGAAAAACATCATGTGCTCATGGGTAGGCCAAATGAATATAATAAAAATGACAATACTACCCAAACTAATTTACTTATATAGTGCCATACCAATCAAGCTCCCAAGAAATTATTTTACAGATCTAGAAAAAATAGTGGCAAAGTTCATTTGGAAGAACAAAAGGTCAAGAATTTTAAAGAAATTAATGAAAAAAAAAAAGGGCTGATGAAGGCGGCCTTGCTGTACCAGATATAAAACTGTATTATAAAGCAGCGGTCATCAAAACGATTTGGTACTGGCTAGAGTAGTCAATCGGTGGCATAGGATAGGATCACAGGACAAACTAGGCAATAACTATAACAATTTAGTGTTTGATAAACCCAAAGACCCCAGCTTCTGGGATAAGTACTAATTATTCCACAAAACCTGCTGGGAAAATTGGAAACTAGTGTGGAAGAAATTAGGGCTTGACCCACATCTAACACCACATACCAAGATAAGATCTAAATGGGTTCATGATTTGGATATAAAGAATGATATTATAAGCAAATTAGAGGAACATAGGATAGTTTACCTCTCAGACCTGTGGAGATGGAATAGATTTGTGTCCAAAGAAGAACTGAACTCTTAATTGAATACCAGATAGATAATTTTAACTATATTAAGTTAAAAAGTTTCTGTACAAACAAAACTAAGATTAGGAGGGAAGCAATAAATTGGGAAATCATCTTTACATTTAAGGGTTCTGATAAAGGCCTCATTTCTAAAATATATAGAGAATTGTCTCATATTTATAAGAATTCAAGCCACTCTTTAAACAATAAATGGTCAAAGGATATGAACAGACAATTTTCGGATGATGAAATTAAAACCATTTCTAGTCATATAAAAAGGTGTTCCAAATCACTATTGATCAGAGAAATGCAAATTAATGCAACTCTGAGGTACCACTACACAACTGTCAGATTGGCTAAAATGAAAGGAAAAGATAACAATGAATGTTGGAGGGGATGTGGGAAAACTGGGACACTAATACATTGTTGGTGGAACTGTGAATGGAAGAACTGTGAATGGATCCAACCATTCTGGAGAGCAATTTGGATCTATTCTCAAAAAGTGATCAAACTGTGCATACCCTTTGACCCAGCAGTGTTTCTATTGGGCTTATATCCCAAAGAGATCTTAAAGGAAGGAAAGGACCCCACATGTGCAAGAATATTTGTGGCAGCCCTTTTTGTAGTGGCTAGAAACTGGAAACTGAATGAATGCCCATCACTTGGAGAATGGCTGAATAAATTATGGTATATGAATGTTATGGAATATTATTGTTCTGTAAGAAAAGACCAGCAGGATGATTTCAGAGAAGCCTGGAGAGACTTGCATGAACTGATGCTGAGTGAAATGAGCAGAACCAGGAGATCATTATATACGGCAACAACAAGACTATATGATGATCAATTCTGATGGACATGGCTCTCTTCTACAATGAGATGTTTCAAACCAGTTCCAATTGTTCAGTGAAGAAAGCCATATATACCTGAGAGAGGTCTGTGGGATCTGAGTCTGGACCACAATGTATCATTTTCACACTCTCTATTGATGTTTGCTTACATTATGTTTTCCTTCTCAGGTTTTTTTTTTCCCCTGTACAGCAAGATAACTGTATTAATATATATACACATATTCGACCTGTCAAATATTTTAACATAATTAACATGTAGTAGACTTCTTGCCATCTAGGGGAGGCGGTGGGGGGTAGGAGGGAAAAATTTGTAACAGAAAGCTTTGCAAGGGTCAATGTTAAAAAATTATCTATGCGTATGTTTTGCAAATAAAAATCTTTAATAAGAAAGAAAGAAAGAAAGAAAGAAAGAAAGAAAGAAAGAAAGAAAG
>JAJPUD010013886.1:22211-35970 GCA_023553655.1 Myrmecobius fasciatus | reverse complement strand
CATTCTCATACTCCTTGATTGATGTTTGCTTACATTGTGTTTCCTTTATCTGATATATCGTTTGTGTAGATAAGATTTTTCTTGCACACCAATGATAAGTTTGGAAATATGTATACATATATTCGATTTGCCAATATTTTAACATAATTAACATGTAGTGGATATCCTGCCATCTAGGGGAGGGGTGGGGAGTTGGGGGGAAAAATTTGTAACGGAAAGCTATGTAAGGGTTATTGTTGAAGAATTACCCACACATATGTTATGCAAATAAAATAAAAATTTAAAAAAAAAAAAAAAAAAAGATTCTGCTTTCAAATTTTATTTCTGATTTTTCAACACTTCTTGAGAAAGGTGTTACAAAATCAAGGTTAAAAATACCTGCTCTAATAGGTCCACCAATACAGTATAGCTGTAAATTGGAAAGCAATTTGGAATTTCACTAATTAAATAATTAAATGCCCATACTTTTTTTTCCCCAATAAACTCATTTATTTTTAATAACACTGCTTTATAAATCATGTTGGGAGAGAAAAATCAGAGCAAAAGGAAAAAATCACAAGATTTAAAAAAAAAAAAAAACAAAAACAAAAAAAGAAGTGAACATAGCATGTGTTGCTTTACATTCAGTCCCTTTAGTTCTTTTTTCTGGATGCAGATAGCATTTTCTGTCCAAAGTCTATTGGGATTGCTTTGAATCACTGAACTACTGAGAAGAACCAAGTCTTTCATAGTTGATCATTGCCCATTCTTATTGTTATTGTATACAATGTATTCTTGGTTTTGCTTGTTTTGCTCAGCATCAGTTCACATAAATCTTTCCGGGTCTTTCTAAAATCAGCTTGTTCATCATTTTTTATTGAACAATAATATTTCATTACCTACCTTTATACTTTTACAGACATACTAGGTGGATCACTGGAATTCCATGATTCAGGAGATGGAGACTGACAATTTTGTGCAACTCTGCTTCACTTAAAAATCCAATTCAAGAACAATCAGTAATGTCTTTGGTCCTCTTTGAAAATGAAGGAAGACTAATGATGGCAAAAGTAGGCTAGTACACAGACTGAAAAAACTGGGCTGATTTTTTTGTTCATTTTACTGAACTACCTCCTACACACACACACACACACACACACACACACACACACACACACACTTTTAAAAAATTCTTTGCTAGAAGGGATGATTTCCTGAGTGGGGGAAGGAGAAAGGTGATGTAAAAACGAAAGATAGCAATAATTTTTTATAAAAGCAATTTTTAAGACACTTCAGCAGCAGTATGATTCTGTTCTTTTAATATGTAATAAATGTGCTTTTTAAAAATTTAGATTTATAAGTTTACAAATATTAAACTACTGAGAATTAATGATTGTTTATAACCTACTACTACTACTACTACTACTACTACTACTACTACTACTACTGCTGCTGCTGCTGCTGCTGCTGCTGCTGCTGCTGCTACCTCTACTAATGTGAAGATGGGAGCCTCAATCGAGTATAAGCTTTCCTAAAAGGAGAGCCTATAGGAAGGTTTCATAGGAACTTAGAGCAAGGTAGTGTTGATTTTTTCCTCAGATGTTATGGTATACTGATGCCTTTAAGAATAGAAATTACCACTTTCTACAATAATTAAAACATTTTTAATCACATAGGTTACTTCTTACATAGCAAAGTACAATTTTACACTTACAGAATCAAAACTGGAGCCAGAAAAGAACACAGAAATCTTCTAATCCAAATATCTCATTTTACAAAAGGAAACTGAGGTTGATATGTCAAACACAGGTCCCTGGCTCCAAATTCAATATTTTTTTTTTCTACCAACAAAGCAGATTTATCATTTTTCAAACCTTCTTTATGAGACCTCAAGAAAACCATATGTAATGTAGAGGGATATAAGTTTTCATTACTTTTATGAGAATTGAATCTATAAGCAATTACAGGATCAACTTCTAATAGTAGGTTTAAAAAGTTGATCCTTTTGACAGATAAGGTATGCAACATACACAATCATATAAATAGCCCTACAATGTTTGATAAATGGAGAAGGCTCATTTACTGGGAGAAGGATTAAATATTTGACAAAAATCATTGAACAGAAGACTGACAGAAATTCTGTTTAAAACCAGCATCTCCAACTAAACACCAAAATAAGCTTCAAATGGATACATGATTTTGCTATTTAAAAAGCAAACAAAAAAAAAAGCATTATAAATAAATTAGAGGAGCAAAGAAGAAATTATATTTCAGACCTATGGCTAAGGGAAGAATAACTAAATAAGTGATATAGAGGATTATAAAAGGCAAAATGGCCAATTCTGATTGTATAAAAGAGTTTCTACATAAACAACTGAGGAAAGATATTTTCAACAACTTTCTCTGATAAGTCTTATTTCCAAAAGATATAAGAAACTGATTTTAACATCGAAAGTAAGAGCCATTTCCACAATAAATAGCCAAAGGATGAGAGGCAGTTTTCAAAGGAAGAAATCTAATCACAGCCACCATATTAAAAAACCTCTAAATCGTTCATTATTAGAGAAATGTGAATCAAAACAAATTGAAGATTCTACCTCAAACCTGACAAAGTGACAAAAGAGGAAAATAAATGTTGGAAGAGATATAGAAAAACAAGTATACTGATACACTGGTGATAGAGCTGTGAATTGATCCAAATATTCTCAAAAGCAATTTGGGACAGTGCTCAGAAAATTACCAAAATATGCATATTCTTTGACCCCAGTTCACTACTACTACTACCACTACCACTACTACTACATTTATACATACTTCCAAAGAAATCAAAGAAAAATGAAAAAATAAATTCTTTTATTAGAAAAAGGCTAAACAAATTGTAGTATATGAATATAGTAAAATGTTATTGTGTCAAAAGAAATAATTAAATAGGCATTTTTAAAGGAAGCTGGGAAGACCCTGATGAACTGATGCAAAGCAAAGTGAATCAGAAGAACAATTCCTATAATAACAATATCATAGTCAAAAACAACTTTGAAACCCTTTTAACTGATAAACCACAAATTCAAAAGAATGAAGAGGAAAGATGGCACTAACCTCCTGAAAGAAGTGTGGTGAACTTAAATGAAAAAAGAGACATACATTTTCAGACATAGCTAATGTGGGAGTTTGTTTTGCTAGACTATGTAAATACAAACTGAGTCATTTATTAGTTGTATGATTCTTTGCAAGTGACAATCTCTAGCTTGATTCAATTTCCTCTATTGTAAAATAAGGACATAACAATGGCACCTACCTCCCATAATGAATCAAGATTATATTTGTAAAATACTTAGCTTATGTGCTGAGCACATAGTAGGCACTATATAAATTCTAGCTATTAGCACAAATTTAATAGGGGAGGTTACTGAAAGGGACAAATATATTTTATTTCATTTATTTTGCTGAGGCAATTGGGGTTGGGACAGATAAATTTTTAAAAAATGCTTGTCTGAAAAATAAAAAAGCAAATTAAAAAATAAAAATGAATAAGTTTGGACTTTTTTTTTAATTTTTAACAATGGGCTTCTACTTTATTTCAAAATTCTTTGTAACTCTTTGAGATTTACCTTCTAATTATGCCTTGCTTAAATTCTTACTAAAATAAGTTTACATTCCCCCCTGCATATACAAGTAGGTAGGCAGAGAGACCAGCCAGTACTATACTAAAGACAAAAGAAACCAACTTTCAACAAGCATTTGTAAGCACCAAATATATACAACATGGCATGCTAGGTAGGCACTAAAGATGAAAAGATGAAAATATAATCTCTCAAGAGGGTAAATAGAAAAGAACAGGGAAAAACTATAGGAACATAAAAAAAAAAAGTTACAGTGACATGAGTAAAAAGGACTATTGGATCAAAGACCTAGAGCTCTTTCACTAGTCTACACTTTCACTTGACAGTTGAGAAAACTAAGGTTCACAGAGATTGTGGGATGTAGTCAAGGTCATTTAAGCAGTAATCACTAGAGATAGGATCTAATCAGTTCTTCTGACTCCAGAGAAAGTATTATGGAGAGGTCAAATCAAGAGCAGAGAAATGGAGGAGAAAGTAATTAACTAACTTGGAGTTCAGGAGGTTTAATGGAGAAAGAGACACCTGAACTGAGCCTGGCAGAAGAGAAGGGATTTCAATCAGCTGAAAAATGAAAGAATCCCTTCCAGCCATGGGGAGTGGCATACAAAAATATACAGAGGTCAAGAGGAGATCAGGAAACAGCTGGACTTCTGGTTTAGAAGAATATAAAACATGTGAAGGAGGCTACCACAAAATGTGGTTATAAAGGTAGAAGAATGTCATCATGGAGAGCTTTCAATACCAAAGGAGTTTACATTTAGACAAAAAAGACAATGTGATAGGACTAAAGCTTTCTGAACAATAGAGTTAACATGACAAGACTTGTAAGATTAGTTTGGATTAAATTTAAGCTGTCTAATAAGAGTTGATTATACAGGAAAATCTCATTTTTGCAAAAAAGATCAGTAACTAGGGCATTCTAGAAAACAGAAGTTGACAATTTACAATAAGAAAATAAGAAAGGAAAAAAGACGGTAAGAACCTGAAGATGCTGAAATTTCTCAGAAAGAAATCTGATTACCAGGGAAAGAGGGAAAAACATCTGCCATACCAGCTGAGAAAACGAAAAGAAAAGGAGCCACACCCAAAGAAAAAACTAGTAGGTAAACAGAATGAAGTCTTTGGGGAAGGACTTGATAAAAGTTTCCAACTTCTAGGGATTGACCATTCAGTCTCTCAACTTGAAAATATTACCTTTTCTACTATTTTTTAAAAAACTAAACCTGTTTTCATTCCCCATCACTGTATTTCTGCATTGGTGATATTCCCATTAGTAGCTGAGAATCCCACTTCAATAGCTCCTTTCTTACTTCTACAACAGTTTATGATGGATGCTCTGATTTCAACATCTCAAGGTACCACTAAAACTTTGGCAATTTGAGTATCTCTTATTGTCTTTTGCACTGAGACCATGAGTTTTGCTTTGCAAGCTTTGCTTATTCTTTCTTTTAATATACAAAAACTAGAAACTAAGTTTGGGAGTCTTTTAATAGCTATGAGAGAAAAAACTTAAATCTATTTCACTCCCCTCTTCATTTGTAGATTTGCAGAGCATGGTAGAATTATCAAAAAATAAAAGGGGATATCTCCTCTCCTGCGGACATAAATTTCCAGCTTAGAAGGTCAAAAACCTTAAAAGTCTCACAAGATATTGACTGTCTTTATTCAAAAATGATTTGATGCAACTTTTTGGCTGATCTAGCCTAGTTTGCTTTCTCTTCAGGATTCCACAATTGTCAAGGAAAAGCCACCAATACCAATGAGTGAACAAGCCTGCCAAAGAATTGTCCAGGATGCTAACATATTACATTGACTTAAGTTCACATAATTTCCTCTAAAATACACAAAAAGGATCATTTTTTAAAAACATCTGTCAACGATTACATACAATCATGTACTCCCCTTGCATGGCATACTGGATTTGACTGGACATGTTTCCTTCTCAGAATGCCCATGTTTTCCAATTGTTCATACTTCATGATATGCATTATCACACCCTACAACATCGGACTTTAATCTTTATGTAGTTGGTCTAGCCAAATTCTAATACACCCAATCACTTAAAAAGAATCTCCTCTGGGGCAGCTAGGTGGCATAGTTGATAGAGCACCAGCCCTGAAGTCAGGAGGACCTGAGTTCAAATTTGAGCTCAGACACTTAACATTTCCTAGCTGTGTGACCCTGGGCAAGTCACTTAACCCCAATTGCCTCAGGAAAAAAAACAAACACACACCTCAACACAGAAAGAAGACAACTTCCAGAAATAAACTCCAGACATGTTCTTTGATTTCCAAGAACCTCCAAGTCCCCCTGCATTTGGAAAGTGATCAATTCACTGCTGCCAAGATATGTTTAGAAAAGCAGTGCCATCTCCCCAGAGAAACACTGCAACTGGCCTACATCTAACCCAGATATCCTTTAGCAGCTCACCCGCTTCCTCTGTGACAGTCAGACAGAAATTACAGTGACAGTCACTGTAATTTCAACTATATCTCCTCAGGAACCACTAAAACTCTTGGAAATTTGGCTCTCTATACATTCCCCCAATTCCTATCATTGCTCCCATGTCTTCTGTTTTTAGGCTTACTATTCTCCTCTGGCCATAGGAAATGTCAACATGTTGATAGGTCAACCACCTCCTCTTCCATTCATTTGCTGTCTTCATAATGGCTTACTCAAGATAAGCTTACCATCAGGAAACTCCATCATTAAGTTTAATTCAGATTTACCACCCCCACCTCATTAATACCTTTGTTTCTGCCTAAAAAAATTGCAAGCCAAAAAGGCAGAGCAAAAGACTCCTCACACAGCCTTCATTTGCAGAAGGCTCAAAATCCCAGCCATCTCTCTTCAGTAGCTACCAGCTACTTAGTTTCAGTGTCATCAGCATCATCTTCATCATGCCCTTGTGTCAGGTACCCTTTGAACTCCTACTCTCGCCCCTTTTTTCAGCTTCCTATTGTATACTGTCATCCCAATTAAACTGTAAGCTCCTTGAGGGCAAGGACTATCTTTTATTAGTATCCCTGGCACTTTAAACAGTGCCTTGCATCTACCAGGTGCTCAGTAAATGTTTATCTTAATCTTTTCTTTTCCTTTGGTTTCTATAACAACTCTCTTGGTTTTTCCTAGATGTCTGGCCATTCCCACCCATTAAATACAGGTAACTCCCAAGGTCTACTAAAGTTTTCTTCTGTTTTTATTCTCTGCCCCCTCTCTGAGTGAATTCTTCAGCTCTCCAGAGTTCAGAGAATCATTCAATACATAGCTGACTCCCAAGCTATATAGTCAGCACTCATCTGTCTCTTGAAATTAAAGACTGCAGTACCAACTACCTAATAAATATTTTGACCTGGAAGTCCTCTAAGTATCTATCACTCAGCCTTTCCAAGATACAATTCATTTTTACAATGCACTCCTTGTCCTGTTTCTACTGAGGTCACTACCTTCATTCTACTTACTCTGTCACTTTGCCTGTTAACTCATTGTACTTCCTGACCAAATCTTGCCTAGTCAACCACTCAAGCCCTCCCCCATGCATATAGCCACTACCAGATCAGAAACCCCCATCCTCCCTTGCCCAACATTGTAATGGCTTCCTAACTGGTCTTCTAGTATCCAGTCTCTCCTCTTTCAAGTCCAAATTAATATTTTTAAAATATTAATTTACCAAATTAATATTTTTAAAACACAGGTAGGTTCATTCCCCTACTCAGAAAACCTGAATGGCTCCTTAGACATTCTGCAACCTGGCTTCCATCTCTCAATCCAGATTTATTTCATATTACTTTCCTTCCCACATTCTTTGGGTTAATTAGACTGGTCTATTCCTCAAATTCAACATGCCATCTCTGGTTTCCATGCCTCTCCCCCTCTTCACCTGTGTCCCTTAGAATTCTTGGCTTCCTTCAAGGATCAGCTCAGGTCCCACTTTGGATGGGATGACTTTTATTCCCCTCACTTGTCAGTGTTTTCTATTTCATGAAATGACTATCTGTATTTATATATCTCCCTCACCTCTCAGCAAAATGCAAGCCCCTTAGAAGCAGGGACTATATCCATTTTTATCTTTATCTTCACTGCACAAATTGGAAAAAGATTTAGGCTCATCTCCTATCTGAATGATTCTCAGTGTTTTTTAGTCTCCTAAACTCTGGCTATGTGGGACATGGAAAAGGACAGAAAATTGAGAATTTCCAATATTACTGAAACTATTCTATACCTTTCCCTAAGATTTTTTGAGTTACTTCTATCCTTAACAGTCTAAATAAAATCATAACCAAAACATGTCTTGGTTAAGCAAGTTTAATTACTTGTCAGACTGACAGCTGATTTGAAGTACTGAGGGGAAGTGACTCCATAATTGTTCTGTATAATCCTATGATGGTGATCCCATGAATGCTCTCCAAATATCATGATAATGTAGAGTTCTGCATTTGATTTTGAGGTTTTTATGCCCTGATACATGGTCAACTTTTGTATAGGTTCCATGAACCACCAAGAAAAAGTAAACTCCTTTCTGTTTCTGTTCAATTTTCTCCAAAGATCTATCATACCTAAGTTTTCTAACATCCTATTTACCTCCTTAACTTCTTTCTTATTTATTTTGTGGTTCAATTTATCTAGTTCTGAGAGAGCAAGGTTGAGATTCCCCACTAGTATAGTGAAACTATTTGAAACTAAAAGATGTGTCTCAGAGATCAAGTTTGGGATCCAACAGATATGCGCTAATTTCTTGCAGAATTTCTCTATCATATACTGCTTTTTTTACATTGGCCTTTTAAAAAAAATAGAAAACTAAAATAATATACAATGAAAGTTTAAAACTTCAAAGATCAAAATGTAACTATCAAAAGTTTTGAGGTATTGAAAAGTGTTGGGTATCAACCTAACTGAAAGCTGTAAGAATCCAAAGTCCCAGAATTAGTGTTGGAAAGGATGTCTAGTAGCCATGGAAACTAACCCATATTTACATAAGAAGTTCCTCTTCAATTATCCTTCATAGATAATAGCTATGGTGTGAGAGAACCTGCCACCTACAGACAAGAGCAAGCCATTGTGCTTTCAGACAATTATACCTGGTAGAAATCTTTTTCTTCCACCAAGCCTCAATCCGCCTCTCTGCCTGTATTTTCCATGCTAGCTAGGACCAAGCTGGACAAGTCTAACACATCCTCAAATACCTGCAGGCAGCTATCCCGTCTAAGGTTTTTCTTCCCTATTCTCTCCATTTGTCATCATCCTAGTCACTTTCTAGTGTTTCAACATTCTTCTGAAAACAAAGTGCCTTAAATATTAAACCCAGTATTCCAAAGGATATCTAAACAGATTTCCAGAGTACAGAGACTTCACCAGAAGATTTTCAGAGGACAAACTATTTTCAGTTAAGAAATCAAAAGTTTAGTGGCAGATAATTCAACAGTTTTTTCAAATAAAATTTTTTAAATTTAATTAAAATGGTCAGCAAAAATATAATTTTGAAGCTCAAAAAACTACAACTACAACAAACTAAAAACTTTGTATTATTCTCTATTTGACTGTGATTGTGATGAGAAGACAAAAGTATCAAAATTATCTTCATCCCCTTTAATTCGTAAATTTAATCAAGTATGAAAGCTGTGTTTTACATTAGCAGCATCTTACATTTAAAAGCCACAATAAATAAACACATTTATACAAATTTCCCCAAGCAAATTTGGAATTACAAGGGAATTTCAAGAATTAGTAACATTTTAAGCCTATTACCAAAATTAGAACTTTATGAGTTGGAATAAATCTTACAGGTTATTTAGTTCAACCTCCCAACCAATGACAAAATGTGTTCTATGATACTCCTAATAAAAAAGCATCCAGTCTCTGTTTGACTTTCAGTAATAGGAATCTCCCTACTGCTTTATAAGGAAATCCAGTTTGTTTGGGCAGCTCTAATATGTAGAAAAATTTTTTCTCACATTGAATCAAAAACTGCTTCCTAAATCTGACCTTTGAAGAAAAAAACAATTCTCTTTCATTAAATATCAGTCATGAATTGCTTCATAATTAATGGGAAAAAAAATGTAATTTCAAACAATCTTTAAAGTATCAAATGACAACAAAATATAAATGAAAACAAATACCAACAGGGAATAGTTTTGGGTAAGCAGTACTGTAAACACATAGCTCACATTTTCAATGATAATTCTCAGCTTTTTAATGTTGTGAGGAATCTTTCAGGTTTCAAATTTCATTGGTGGCTTCAAACACATTCAAAGTTAATTGAGAATCAATTTATGATGAAGTCAAATAATAGAAGTAAAGTGCTTTGTAAAAGCACTGTATAAATTTAGCTATTTTTATTACCAAAACAAATAAGCTTTATGAATCAGTAAACTTACTAAGTAAAAAGATTTCTCCAATATTTAAACCTAAAAGGACTAGAGTTACAATACTCTTAATCTTATGTTTAAAGGCACTTAATGAGAAAAAATATTTGAAAAGGAATTGCTGTTCTAGCATTTTTTCACAAATTCATTGCAGGAAAAGATTGAAAGGAGGTAACAAGGTTATTGTTTATTTCTTCAACAACAAATCTAATTACGAAGGCTAGTAAAATGATATTTAATATTCTATATGTATACATATATGACAGCTAGATATTATAGTGGTTTTAATGCTAAGTCTGGAGTCACAAAAACTCATCTTCCTGAATTCAAATGTGGGCTCACTTATTAGTTGTATGATCCTACACAAGTCATTTAACCCCCATTTGCCTTAGTTTCCTCATCTGTAAAATGATCTGGAGATGGAAATGGCAAACTACAAGAAAATCCCAAATGGAGTCAGAGAGTCAAATTTGACTAAAACTACTAAGCAATATACACACATACACATTTTTAAAAATATGTTCATTAGTCTTCTATTTGTATAGAATTGTATCATATCATAATCCAAAAATTTCAGCATGATGCTATATTTACTGCACTGTCATTCAGCTTTCAACTAATGCCATAAATGCCATTTGGGGATTTTCTTCATCACAGAGTATACAAAACTGTCCTCAGAAGAACAGCTTTCACAACTATGAGGCAGTAACACAGAACATAACAGCACTTTACACAGACTATCATCATAATTGCCTAACTTCCTTACCTCCTAGTCAGAAAAGTCACAAACCGTCAGACTGAGGAAAGAGCTACTGCTTTCATTTCAAATCACTACCTTTTCACTGTTTCTTGGCAAAAACATAATGCTATATGAAGCACTGAAGAAACACTTGCTTCCTCCTTCATTTAAGATCTTTTGCATTCACCATTTCAGAAGCATAAGAACATCTTCCTGATACTCAGAATCCATCAGTAATAGTGAAGAAAAGAGGCCACCATAAAGACCCTCAGACTCTAACCAGTTTCTAGTAGTAGTTACAATAGCATTTCTCCATCTGCTGAGGACAGGACAAGGCTTTTACTTTTAAAATCTCATAGCCATAATGGACATCTTTCTTCATGACAAACTATTATAGGAACTTTCAAACACATTAAACAATTTAATCCTAGCCTTAGCAGGTTTTTAATATCTAAAAAAAAAAATTTTAAGTAATTTCAGCCCTTAAGAGTAATGAACTACCACTGATTACACAGGGAACAGCATAAATCAAAGAAATTAAAACATATGTATAATTTAGGTGTATAGTTTACATAAAGATGTTTAATTTAACAAAGTTTGTAAGTAAAGACCAAGTCTTCTACTCCATGTCCATTTTCTGTCTCTGAATTATAGTACCTAGCCCTACTCCTTAGCATACAGTTGACACAAAATACCCATTGAGCAGCTAATTCAAAATCTTCACCTTACCAAGTAGCATACTACATAAACAGAGTGGACTGAGTTTAGAATCAGAGAACTGAGATTATATACTGCTTTTAAATTACTTACTAACCATGTGACCCTGGGAAAATCACTTAACCTGTGCCTACCTCAGTTTCTTCATCCATAAGGTGAGGGGTTTGAAGACTAGTTGGCCTCTGAAGTCCCTTTGAGGTCTAAATCTATGATTATCCATAAACGAGGGAAAGGGATCCATATGTGCAACATGTAGTAGTTCTTTTGTAGTGGCAAGGAAATGGAAACTGAATGGATGCCCAATCAGTTGGGAATGACTACATAAGTTATTGTATGATTTATTCTATATTATTGTTCTATAAGAATAATAAGCAAGCTGATTTCAGAAAACCCTGGAAAGAATGAACTGATGCTGAGTGAAATGAGCAGAACCAAGAAAACACAGTATACTCTTAACAACAAGATTATTTAAGGATCAACAATGATAGACTTGACTCTTTTCAACAAAAGATTCAATTGTGATTCAAGGTAATTCCAATACACTTGGAATAGAAAGTGACATCCACATCCAGAGAGACAACTATGGAGATCAAATGTGAATCAAAATCAAATGATTAACACAAAGTAAACAGTCATCAATTATCCAAGCTTATGAGTAAGCCTTGGCAGTGTTAACTCCTCTAGGCCTTCTACAACATTATTTGGCTTAATGTAATTTCATAATAGCAATGACACAAAGCAATAGTAATTTGTATACATTATCTTCCTCACTAGAATGAGCACTCCTTGAGAATAGGGATCTTATCAAATTCATCTTTCTAACCCTTACACAGTGCTTCATATCTTGTACCTTCCCCACAGCAGATGCTCACTGTTTCTTAAATCAATGCACTAGTAAAAGCTTCAACATCAGACGTCTTCTAGTTGAATTTTTTTTAAAACATTTGATGATGGTGAAATGGATTTAAACCAGAGGATAGTAAGGAATCTGGCAAATTGCAGAATGTGGTCCCAAATAAATAATCATTATTTTGATGCTGTACTAAAGGAATTGAATTATGCTGCAAATTACAGCCTGAAAGTTTTTTTGTTTCTTTTTTTTTCTTTACATATGTCTAGAAAATATGCACTATACAAAAAACTGTTCTCTCTCAAGCCAACTTCTAAAGCACAGAAATGGATAAAGAAGGTCTATCCTATAATTTAAACTAGGACATTTGCATTCTCAAAAGAATTACATAGGTTAGGATTCCTTGATGGAAATTTTTAAGTTGTTCATGGATCAGAGATTTAAAACTGAAAGAAACTTAAGAAATCAGTAAGTCTGGCACATTCATTTTCCAAGTGAGAAAAGCTGAGGCCCAGAAAAATAAAATGAGTTGAGGTCACACAAGTAGTGGACAGAACCATATCTAGTGTTTCTAATACACCACAGGGCCTCAAACATGAGAGTTGGACACTGCTGAAACTTACATTCCTCATCTGTACCTGAGATAGTAATTGGTTAAAGAGAAACTTTAACATTTTAAGTTTAAACACAGTTTAAAAACAGAGATGAAGAATTATAGAAAATAGGACTTTTTTCTTTAACCAAAGAAGCAAGGAGCTTTTTTTATTCAAAAATTGTTTTGTCCAATGCAGACAAGATTAGGAGGGAAGCATCAAATTGGGAAATCATCTTTACATTTAATGGTTCTGATAAAGGCCTCATTTCTTTTTTTTTTTTTTTTTTTTAATTTATTTATTTATTTATTTTTATTTTTATTTTTATTTTTTGTTAAAGCTTTTTATTTGTATAACATATGTATGGGTAGTTCCCCAACATTGATCTTTACAAAGCTTTCCATTACAAATTTTACCCCCAGTCCCCTCCCCTCCCCTAGATGGCAGGAAGTCCACTACATGCTAATAATGTTGAAATGCTTGAGAAGTTATGCAAGAAAAATCCTATCTACAAGAAAAAAAAAAGAATCAGAGAAAGGCAACACAATGCAAACAAATGTCAGTAGAGATCATGAAAATGTTATGTTGTAGTCCATATTTCATTTCCCTCTCTCTGGGTGTATATGGTTTTCTTCAGTGAACAACTGGGACTGGTTTGAGACAATTCTTCGTTGCAGAGAGCCATGTCCATCAGAATTGATCATCATGTAATGCTGTTGTTGCTGTGTATGATGATCTCCTGGTTCTGCTCGTTTCACTCAGCATCAGTTCATGCAAGTCTCTCCAGGCCTCTCTGAAATCGTCCTGCTGGTCATTTCTTACAGAGCAATAATATTCCATAACATTCATATACCATAATTTATTCAGCCACTCTCCAATTGATGGGCATCCCTTCAGTT
>JAJPUD010013886.1:0-17211 GCA_023553655.1 Myrmecobius fasciatus | reverse complement strand
AACTGAAGGGATGCCCATCAATTGGAGAGTGGCTGAATAAATTATGGCATATGAATGTTATGGAATATTATTGCTCTGTAAGAAACGACCAGCAGGAGGATTTCAGAGAGGCCTGGAGAGACTTGCATGAACTGATGCTGAGTGAACCGAGCAGAACCAGGAGATCATCATACACAGCAACAACAGTATTACATGATGATCAATTCTGATGGACATGGCTCTCTGCAACAAAGAATTGTCTCAAACCAGTTCCAATTGTTCACTGAAGAAAACCATATACACCCAGAGAGAGGGAAATGAAATATGGACCACAACGTAACATTTTCATGATCTCTATTGACATCTGTTTGCATTGTGTTGCCTTTCTTGGATTCTTTTTTTTTTTTTCTTGTAGATAGGATTTTTCTTGTATAACTTCTCAAGCATTTCAACATTATTAACATGTAGTGGACTTCCTGCCATCTAGGGGAGGGGAGGGGACTGGGGGTAAAATTTGTAATGGAGAGCTTTGTAAAGATCAATGTTGGGGAACTACCCATACATATGTTATACAAATAAAAAGCTTTAATAAAAAAAAATTGTTTTGTCCAAGAATCTTTTGTTTCCCAAAATTCCCAATGTCTTACAACATGTATTTGTTAATTTAGTCTAATTTACAACTGGCATCCTTGAGAGACTATGGCAAGGGTAAGAAAAGGAATAAAAAGGAATTAAAAAATGAATAAATTAGTTAAAACATATCTAGATCACGTGAAGTATTTATTATCCTGCATATGTTTTATTCCAACTTGTAAGTTTCTCAAGGTCAAGGAAATGTGTATCTTTCAATAACTCAATGTTCAAGCATGGTTCCATGCACATTGTAAGCAAATATTTCTTTATTAAAGTACTTTTAATAAATCAAAATGATTGAGGCAATTAACTCAGCAACAGAGTATAACTATTCTGAATATCTGTACATTTGTTATGTTGAGGGAAAGAAAACTTCTCTACTTCTAAAAGTGCAGGGCCACATGCACTATATAACCATCTTTTGATTGTGTTCTAACTATATAAAATCTTCACTTGGAAACGAAATATAATACTATGGACCAAAATTATTTATGATAGCCTTAGGAAATAAGTATTAATGAAATAGTCATTTTTAAGACTGAAAATTGTCTTCATGTGCCTGATAATACAGAACAAAGTACTCACTATGGAGTCAGAGGATATTAGTGATGTACATACTATTATGACTTTAGACAAGTCACTTTACTTCCCGTTTTCTCATCTATAAAATGAAGGACAGACAGAACTAGGTGACTATTGGGTCCCTTCTACCAATGATTTATGATCCCAAGTAGTAATAGGATAGAAAAAACAAAATATAAAAATGATTCATAATAAACATGCCATCCTTCATTTCATGAATATAAAATTCAGTCAACACAATGCCTTTCACTTGGAGAGGCAGGCAGGTTGGAAAAAACAGTATAGGAATAGATATGAAGGAAATTCCTGAATGAGAAAACTCCCTTCACCAATGCAGCTTGGTATCTTCTTGGAAACGGATAGTCATATCCAGCCTGTGCATGTCAATGGCAAGATTTAAACCCAAGTCTTCCTGGCTCAAAGACCAGCTCTATATCCAAATTAATCCCTCAGGAGAAGAAAATAAGGTATTAAAACAAGAATATCACAATTGTAGATGGCAGGTGATGATGAGGTTGGAAGGCAGTGAGATTTGGCTCTTGATTCCGAATTCAATCCTACCATCTATTTGACTATGTTAATCTCTCTGTGCCTATCTACATATCTGTAAAATGGGGATATCAGTAGTTATAATCAAAGGATTGTGGTGAGGATCAAATCTTAAAAGTGCTATTTTACTAGCACAATTTCTATTAAACTGCTTAATTTAATCAATTTTGTTCCAAACAAATTGAGCAGTTTTTCCAAAATTTTCCCATGATATTTACACTTGTCAGCCATCAAAGTTATCTCTTGCTGCACAGAAAGAATTCCAATTAAAAGATTTAAAAGGACCCAAAAATCTTAAGTCATAAAGTAAAAATAACTTAGTGTTAGCATTAAGGGCATATTAGAGCAATAAACAAAAAATGCAGAAACATCCTTTACAATCCTGAACAGTTGTCAAGATCCTAAGATCATTTTAAACTAAGTCGTGTACTCACTACTCAACAAAAACTGCTGGGAAAATTAGAAACTAGTATGGAAGAAATTAGGGCTTAACCCACACTTAACACCACATACCAAGATAAGATCTAAATGGGTTCATGATTTAGATATAAAAAGTGATATTATAAGCAAATTAGAGGAACATAGGATAGTTTAGCTCTCAGATCTGTAGAGAAGGAATAAATTTGTGTCCAAAGAAGAATTGGAACTCTTAATTGAACACCAGATAGATAATTTGACTATATTAAGTTAGAAAGTTTTTGTACAAACAAAACTAATGCAGACAAGATTAGGAGGGAAGCAATAAATTGGGAAATCATCTTTACATTTAATGATTCTGATAAAGGCCTCATTTCTAAAATATATAGAGAATTGTCTCATATTTATAAGAATTCAAGCCACTCTCCAATCTATAAATGGTCAAAGGATATGAACAGACAATTTTCAAATTAAAACTATTTCTAATCATATGAAAAGGTGCTCCAAATCACTATTGATCAGAGAAATTCAAATTAAGACAACTCTGAGGTACCACTACACACCTGTTAGATTGGCTAAAATGACAGGAAAAGTTAATGATGAATGTTGGAGGGGATGTGGGAAAACTGGGACACTGATACATTGTTGGTGGAATTACGCTCAAAAAGTTATCAAACTGTGCATACCCTTTGACCCAGCAGTGTTTCTATTGGGCCTATATCACAAAGAGATCTTAAAGGAAGGAAAGGGACCCACATGTGCAAAAAATGTTTGTGGCAGCCCTTTTTGTAGTGGCAAGAAACTGGAAACTGAAAAGTTGCCCATCAATTAGAGAATGGCTGAACAAATTATGGTATATGAATGTTATGGAATATTATTGTTCTGTAAGAAATGACCAGCAAGATGATTTCAGAGAGGCCTGGAGAGACTTGCATGAACTGATGCTGAGTGAAATGAACAGAACCAGGAGATCATTATACACGGCAACAACAAGACTATATGGCGATCAATTCTGATGCACATGGCTCTCTTCAACAATGAAATGTTTCAAACCAGTTCCAATTGTTCACTGAAGAAAGCCATATACACTCAGAGAGAGGGATATGAAATGTGGACCACAACATAACATTTTCATGCTCTCTATTGATGTTTGCTTGCATTATGTTTCCCTTCTCAGATTTTTTTTTCTTGTAGATCCAACTTTTCTTGCACAGAAAGATAACTGTAAAAATATGTATACACATATTGGATTTGTCAAGTTTTTCAACATAATTAACATGTAGTGGACTTCCTGCCATCTAGGGGAGGGGTAGGGACAAGGGGGAAAAAATTTGTAACGGAAAGCTTTGCAAGGGTCAATGTTGAAAAATTGCCCATACGTATATTTTGCAAATAAAAAGCTTTAATAAAAAAAATTTAAAAATAAAAAAATAATTTAAAAAAATAAACTAAATTGTGTTTTCCTCATGTTATAAGTCTTAAAAACATAAGCTGATGTAATTTATCTATTTCAACCTAAAATAAATTAACATGATCACATAAAGTTCACCAATATTTTTACTTTGACTAAAAAAAAAAAGGTAAGCATTAACATTACATTTATATTTAACATTAAGCAAATATACTTACATCTTTTGCCATGTTACCAGATCCTTGAAATCAATTCTTTAGATGTTCACTCTCCAGAGAAGAAACAATAATCTTCTAGTAAATAAAAGGGTAAAAGACGACATAAATTCAGTGAAAGACAGTGGTTGGTAAAATATTGTATCTTAAGTCTAAACTGATACAGTTCTGTTTCTGAAGTCAATGCACTCCCTTCCAAAGCAAAATGTACTTTGGGATATCAGGTACCTCCCCCTTCTGAATGCATACATGTATTCAATTCTGAAAGAAATCTACAAAAGCAACTTGGCTACTTCTTTTAAAATTTAAGGGACTAATGACATGTAATAAACAAATGCTAATAATGCTAATGTCTCATAATTCAAACAAGATATGTAGCCTTATTCCCTCAACCTACTATCAATACCTCAAGTTTACCCCAGTCCAAACTACTGACACAGGACAATAAACATAATCATCTTCCACAGATATTCAGAACAAGACTATGATGCACATAAAACCCTATCATAAGAAGCTATGATGGATATAAGCAAATGCTCTAACCACTACTTATGCACATACATGCCAACCTATATCCCATACATATACATCCAGAATGGATTCAACCCATCCTTATTACTACCAGCACAAAAATATATAAGATAGATTTGTAATTCCTACTACTCCCCCCAAAAAATAAGATGAAAAGAAGGTTTGGGGGACTTTGCCCCTATTCTCTAGTCAGTTGCCAGCTGTGCCCTGAAAGCATGCTGATAACTCTGACAGGTGTGTTTCCAAGGGAGCTCTAGGGTTAAAGTAACTGCTCTCAGATCACAAAGCAGCACTCATTCCACTCCATAAGCCCCATGTCCATCTGGGATCTAGATCTTCCTGACCTGTCACTAGGCCTCGGGAACAGCAGCCTGAGGAGGGAGAGCTCTCACCCACCCCCACCCACCCCCCGCACCGGAACTCAGCAGTGAGCTCTCCACCCTGCTGTGCTCTTTCAGCACCCGGGTTGGTGGAGGGGCTGCCCCAGCCCCCTAGCCTCCCGAGGACTCTCACAGGGTACTGGCTAGAGCAGGCCGGAGCAGCTCCAAGCCGTTGGGGCTCAGGGAGCTGGTGGCGCGTCTCAGGCCCCGTGGACAGACACAAGCAGCAGCTGCAGCTCAGCCACCCGCCTGCCTGCCCAGCCTCGCCGGCCTGTGCTTCCCCCATTCTCCAACCCTTCCCTCCAGACCCGGGCACCACCCTGGCAACAGGCGCCATCCTGACCCTCCCCTGTAGGATCCCGCTCCCCAAAGGAGGCACAGCGATGCTGACGGGATGATGGGGGACTGGAAAGCGGCCTACCACCCTTCTATCAGCTGGGGATCCCCACACTTCCCAATGTCTCATCCCGGGGTCCCTTCTCCATCTGCAAAGGCAGAAAAGGGGTAAGCACCCCAGAGCCTCTGTCCATGCTGGCCCCTTCTCGTCTCCCTCCTCCCTGGAATCCCACATCTCAAGTCGGGGGTCAGTTCACCTGAAGGCGTCTTCCTTCCCTCCGTGCCCTCCCCCCCCAAGCCAGGCCAGGAGCGCAGCGTAGCCCCAGAGCCCACCACCAACTGCAGCGGCTACAATGAAGAGGAGCAGCAGCGTGGAGTGGGGGGGTGAGGGGTAATAAGGATGGGAAAGGGGGAAGGCAAGGTTTACCCACTGCACATGTGCAACACACACGTACACACACACCACACACACAGCACCAGGAAAAGAGACCCGAGGAGACACCAAGCCGTGTGCACGGCGCCCACACACAGGCGAGGCGGGGGGCAGGGCAGAGGGGGGCCCGCCCAGGGGACCAGACCGGCCGCACGGGTTCCCCATCCCCCGCGGTTGGCCCTGCCGGCCAACCTCCGCTCCCTGACCGCCCTCCCCATCCCAGGCCAGCACAAACTCTGCAACTAACCCCCCAAACACACTCAAGTCTCCAGCTGACCTCCACTATCTCCCAGCTCCATCCTTCCCGAGGTTCAGGGGGAACCCCCCAATCCTCCCGCATGGGGCTTCAAACCCAGCTACATCCTTGCACCCCAACCCCCATCCCAGGCTGCAAGCCCCCTTTTTTTTTCTAGGGCCCCGCATGGACTTGCACACGCGCCCCCAGCCCGCGAGGCCGGCTCTGTGCCCCACACCTGGCTCGCCCGGGTCCTGGCGCCCGCGCCGCGGGGGGGGAAGGCGGGTTAGAGGTGGGGGGGAGGTGGAGATGGGGAGCGGGGAAGCTCGCGGCCCCGCCGCTGCAGCCCCCGCGCACCCAAGGTAGGGAGAGATCACGGGGGAGGGGAGTAGATCCCGGCAGCTCGGGGGCCGGACTCTCTTTCCCCTGACCCCCCTCCCCCTCGACTTCGCTCCCACTTCTCCCCACAATATTGGGAGAGTTGGCCAAGGAGGGGGATAAAAAAAAATTGAAACTTACACTTTGTACTGGGAGCGTCAAGCCGGCGTGACGTGCCGGCAACGCGGTGACGTGCGGCCACGAGCGGCCCCATAGAGACTGGCCCAAAGTGTCAGTTTCACCCCCGCGCGCTCCGCCTCGGGGAGCTGGGCGCGCCTGCGCAGCTTTTTCGCGCCTTTGGCTCGCTCCCTCCCTCGCTCCCGCCAGTTCTGCTCCGCCCCCGCGCTGGGCTCCCGCGGAGGGCTCGGTGTGCGTGCTTGCATGTGTTGGTGTGTCTGGCTCTGCCTGGGATAGAGCAGAGAGCGCGGGAAGCGCGCGGCGCGAAAACGTCAAAGTAAGAAAATTAAACACACCCATATGCCGTACCGTACTGCTTTGGAGAAAAATAGAAAAAAAACAAAACCATAGAGAGGTCGGGCTCAGTGGAGTGCCCCGACGGATATCCCCGCCACCTGCCTGCGGTCAGCCGCAAAGCGTGCCCCGCGTCCTGCTCCCACGCTCAACCCCCTCGGCCTGCGCGCCACCTCCATTCCGAACAATTACATGCATTTCCAAGAGCCGGCCTTTACTGCCCACAATGAGATATCAAAAGGAAGCGCGAGGAGAGCTACAGTAGGCTGTGGCGCTGGAGCTGATGGCCACTTAAAGCTCACTGGCTAACATGCGAACCCGCCCAGTTGGACCCTCATCCCTTAGTGCCACCGGATTGAGTCACAGCCATGTGCTCACCTCTCTAAAGAACCATTGGGAGGATTGGGTGGGGGAGGGGTGTGCGGAGAAACCAGGCTGGATTGCAGAGTCCAGTTCCAGATGGGGCAGCAGTTGTCGTAACAGCGTGATCTAACCTTCCTTGCCTCAATAAAATGGAGATTAAAAAAAAATCACCTGCCCCTAACAGGTATTGTGATGCATAATTAACGTTTGCAAAATACTTTGAGGTTCCTAGACCAAAGGCTCTGGGAATATGCAACATATCATTACTACATTACACTCCCACTTAACCAGCATGATTTCACAATTCGACCATTTTATGCTGATTACACCAATCTCTGTTGGCCTACTAGTAAGCACTGACCCCTCCCTCAAATTTCTAGATATTTATATTGGACAAATTAACAACTTAAAATACTCTTAGAAGACAAAGCATAGCAACAAATGTTTTTCTCTGTTGAGTGTATTGGTTAGCTGGTTGCCTAATAGGATAAAGTAATATCTTTCCTTGCCAATGTTAATCTATATCCTTGATCCTTTCCCCTCCCAATCATCTCCTCCAGAATCCTTATCAATTCCCTCTCATTCAATTTCAAACTCTTCTGTTTTGGCCCTTTTCCTTACTTAACAACCAAGTTCAGGTCTCCCAAACCTTCAGAAACAAAACAATACTTACATTCCTTATATTGTCTCCTCAAAATAACTTTCTTTTCCTCTTTCAGAAAAAATACAATTTGGCTTCCTCCCCATCACTCTACCAAAACTTCTCTCTCCAAGGTCACTAATTATCAACTAATGGACAAACCCAATGACCTTTTCACATTCTTCTTCTTCCTTAACCCCTCTTCAACATATGATATAATTGACCCGTTGACCATTGTTCTTGAACTGACTTTGACCTCTCCTGGTTGTTCTGCCTCATCTGATTGTTCTTGTCTTTCATCTTTTCTGTTTATAATAACATATTTATAGTACTCACACAATAAGTGCCTTCTTCACAACAATTCTATGAGATAGGTAGGCAAATATTAAGAATATTGGTGATTTCACTGTTAGGCACAAACCTCAGGGAATATTGACAAAAAAAGAGAAAAAAAGCTTCACACACATCAAAATATTTACAACAGCATTTTACAGCTTTTTTTTTTTTTTTTTTTTTTGGTGGCAGCAAAGAACTGGAAACAAAGCAGTAATTGGGAGATGACTAGTGGAATTGTGATATATGAATGAAATGGAATATTACTCTGGTGTAAGAAACAACATATGTAATGAATACAGAGAAGCATGGAGAAACTTAGATGAACTGATGCAAAGTAAACAATTCAGAGCTGAGAAAAAAATGCATAATGATTACAATACATAAAATGAAAGAACAACCACAATCAAAACTGGCCACAAATAAGAAATAAAAACGAAACACACAAAAAACAGATACCTCCCTCCCCACATATTCCTTGGTAGTTCCATAAATGTGGAACATTGATATAATATTACATTTTTTTCATTGTGTTGATCAATTTTGCTGTATTTCTTTTTTCTTTTAAAAGGAAGTGTTTATTATAAGGAGATAAAGGGACATAGGGGAAAAGCCAGGGCAAGAAATAATAATGAAAACCTATTTTTTTTTAATGGTCTTAAAGAATTAGCTGAGGTTCAGAGATCATTGTCACACAGGTAATCAATGCTAGAACCAGAACTTGAATCCAGAAACTCCTGATTGCAAATTTCCACTATGCCATATCATTATCATCATCATCATCATCATCATCATCATCATTTCACACATGTACAGACTGAAGTTTAAGACCGTTACCACTTCACACATGGTCCTGTTCAGCTCTAAAATCCATGTTCCTGTGCTCTTCAAAGAGCATCTCAGCCTTTTTAATTCTCCCTATATACTCTTTCAGCAAACTTATTTAGTCCTATGGCTTCCTTTGTCACTTCTATTCTGAGCCCTGAATCTATATCATCAGACCTGACCAAGCTTCAGTCTCAAATTTCAGATCACCAGCAGCATCCCTACTTAAATATCTAACCAATACTACAACCTAGGCATTCTACAATTTCCATGGACGGCACTAGCAGCTGGATGTTAGTCATCTATATCTGATTCCTTCTTCTGACTCAGCCCCTACTATAGATCATTTAGATTCTTCAGCATTTCTTGTCCAATTCCTGCTCTCCTTTCAGCTCATATTGCTAATACCCTCATTCAGACTCTTAATTGCCTTTCACCTAAACTATTGAAATAGATTTTTAAAAAAATAAACAACTTTTTTCAACGAACAAGAATTTATTTTCTCTTCCTCCACCTCCTGAAAAAAAAAATCCTATGTCAGTACTACCTAATTTATTTAGTACCATATCAAATTTCCAAAGTATTTCGTTTTAGAGCAAAAAGAAAATATAATGAAAGGTAAAGAATTTCAACTAAAAAGTAAAATGGATTTAATTAGCTTCCTTCCTCTGTTCTTCTTTTGCCCAGTTCTATCCTACACTCCACATCCAAAGTAATCTTCCAAATGTGTAGTTCTGATGACATCCTTCCCCTTCTCAGAACCTTCAGGGGTTCCCCATTGTTTATAAAATGATACAAACTCCTTAGCCTACTAATTAAGGTCTTCCGCAATCTATGCCTTCTCAGGCTTATTTTGTGGTATTCCCCTTTGTACAAACAATCTTCTAGACAAAATGAAAGACTGATCATGATTCTGTAGTTGACAATGTTTCCCTATATGGAGAAGATACTTCCCACATCTCTCTGTACCTGTTGAAATCCTTCTCTTTCTTTAATCTGTATTTCAAGTGCCACCTCCTCGATGACCCTTCTCCCACAAATTAGAAGTAAAACAAAATAGATACATCAATTGGGAAATGGGTATTGTGTTATATGAATGTGACAAATAGAAAAGCATGATAAGACTCATATGAACTGATACATGGAGAAGTAAGCAGAACCAAAAAAAAAAAAAAAACAATAAACATATTAACAACAGGATAAATGAAAGAACTGAGCACCAAGGTGGCACAGTGGGTAGACTACTAAGCTTGGAATCAAGAAAATTTATCTCCCTGAATTTAAATCTGGTCTCAGTCATTTACTATATGACCCTGGGCAAATCATTCAATCCTGTTAGCCTCAATTTCCTCATCTGTAAAATGAACTAAAGAAGGAAATGTTAAACCAGTTTTTTATCTTTGCCAAATGGTGTCAGGAAGAGTGACAAGATTGAACAAAGTGAAAGAATACTCAATAAGTATTTTTTTAAGTACCTACTAAGTTCCAGGTTCAGGTGTGGAGCTTGAGGATTCAAAGGAAGACAAAAAACAGTTCTTGCCCTTAAAGACAGCTAGTCCAAAAAACATTAATTAAGCACCAACAAGTACCACTTACTAACAAAGGCAATCTATCACCTGAAGGGTCTTACAACCTAAAGTGAGAAGACAAGACATAATAGAAAGCTGAAAAGCAGGATTTGGAGGAAGGGTGGGGAAGAAGATTTGACTAGTGGAGCAGCCAAGTAAAGCTGGGTGAAATGAAAAGTAAAATGGAGGCTTTGAAGGAGAAGTTCTTTGCTCCACCCTCCTGCTCTCCAATCAGAGAGACAGAGTACTGAGGTACTGAAAAAGTGTGAATATCAAAGGTGATATAATTTTTCAGGATGATGAGTTTTCTGGGATCATGATGTCAGGCGAACAAATACATACCAACAAGATATATACAGATAAATAGAAAATAATTAACAAAGGGTAGGATTAGAATTAAGAGGGGTTGGAGAAGCCTTCCTGGCATTTTATTAGGGACATAAAAGAGAAGATAAGAAGGAAGAGCATTCCAAGTAGGGAAGTCATCTACAGGAAATGCCTGGAAACCAACAGATGGAAAATCTTATTTGGAGAACAGCAAAGAAGCCAGTGTCATTGGATAAGGAGGAAGAATACCTTGTAAGGTGTAATATATAAGAAGACAGGAAAAATTGTTGGGAGGTATTAAATTTTGTTGGACTTTGAACTCCAAAGGATTTTGGAGGTGATAGGAAGCCCCTGGAATGTGAGGGGTGACATGGTTGAACCTTTGCTTTAGAAAATTCACTTTAGTGGCTGAAAGGAGAATGAGTGGGGAGAGACTTGAAGAATGCAGACCCACCAATAGGCTATGATAATAATCCAGGCTTCAAGTAGTGGGGGCTTGTGGTAGAGTGGTGGCCACGGCACAGGAAAGAAGGGGGAGAATTTAATATGTTGCAAAGGTGAAATCTACAAGCCTGGCCAGCATATTACTGGGAGGAGAGATACTGAGGAGTCCAGGTTGATGCCTGGGGGCATCAGTAATAGGGATCACAAAACAATCAAAAATGAATGTTGCTTATTTAAGAGAGAGGAAAAAAAATTTGGAACATAAAATCTTATAAAAATGAATGTTAAGAACTATCTTTACATGTATTTGGAAAAATAAGATAATTATTGAAAGTAAAAGTAAATAAATGTTGCCAAATTACAAAGAAAAACGCCCTCAAAAAAAAAAAAGTCCACTTCTTGCTAAGATGTAAGTCTACAAGTGTGGATCTTTGCATATTGTGAGATTTTATTTTTCAATATATTGACTGTACTGATTTTTTTCTTTTTTCCCCTCTTCTTGAAAAAGTTCTTTGTTGGGGCAGCTAGTTGGTGTAATGGATAGAATACAAATCTGGCTTCAAATACTTTCTGGCTGTAAGATCCCGAGCAAGTCACTTAATCCCATTTGTCTCAGGGAAAGAAAAAAAAAAAAAAAAGCTCTTTGTTAATAATTTGGCATCCTGAAAGTGGAAGGCTCTAGGAAGCTATATAAAAACTAAAGATATCAATAAAAATTATTATCAGATTTCTAATATTCTCTTCTGGATACTTATATCTAAGGATTATAGTTTTTTGTTCACATGCCACATCCCTCCTACTAGATTGTAAACACCTGTAGAACATGGCTGAATTGTTTCTCATCTTTTCATATCCAAAAGGATGTCTTTCATATACATATACATGTTCAATGTGTGTAAAGATTTATTTACTGAATCGAATGATGTTAGATAAAAGTCACTGAGAAGAAAGTCCATCAAGTAGCCAATTAAAATTTAGGAAATGAGCACTAGGATTTCTTTCTTTTCCCAAAGTTTAATAGTCTTAAACATCTATGCTGGAATCAGAACTTGAATCCAGATTGTTCTGACTACAAATTTCCACTATGCCTTATCATTATCATCATCATCATCATTTCACACATTTTTTTTTTACTTTCTTCTTGTATTCCCACTATACCATATCATAATCATCATCATTTCACACATTTTTTTGGCTTCCTCTTGTATATCAACTTTGTAAACTCTCTTGTCCACTTTTATTCAACTCTTTGTAACTCCATTTGGGATTTTCTTAGCAAAAATACTGGTTTGCCATTTCTTTCTCCAGGTCATTTTACAGATGAGGAAATTGAGGCAAAAGAGTTCCATGACTTGCCCTGATGTTTGTCCTTTCATTTTACTTTTTGCTGAGGCAATTGGGATTAAATGATTTGCCCAGGGTCACAGCTAGGAGGTGTTAAGTGTCTGAGACCAGATTTGGTTCCTCCTGATTTCAGGACTGGTGCTCTATCCACTGCACTACCTAGCTGCCCCTGTCCATCTTTCTTGAAGAGGAACTTGATATGAGGGAGCTGATAGGATTTAAAGGAGAGAAAGCTGTGCAAAGTCATTAGTCTCACTTTCTCCTCTGGATCCTTCTGGGTTCAGTGGCTAGATATAGATCAGAATGACTAGACATGGCCCTGACTGAATACTGCGGGATATCTTGGCCTTTTTAAACTAAGGTCTTTAGCTAGTCTCAGTTTGCCCAAGGCAACACTCAATCATTGTTTAACTTTAGGTAAGAAAAGAGAGGGCCTTTTTAGTAAAGAAAAAAAAAATCAGTCTAGGTGGGGAAGACCCTCAGGGTTTCTGGTCAAAACAGAATCAATTTCTTTGAGCCAATCAGGGCCCAAAATAATGACTAAGTGAGGGTTGGCCTGGGACTTATCAATGAGAGAACCAGAGTGAGTTGGGTTTGAGGCATGGCCTTGCCAGATTGCAGCGATCAAAATTAACATTCCATTGAATGTCATTGGGCATAACATATATAGGTAAAGTTATGTATGATATCCTATGTGGACAGAGGGAAAGAAAGGGAAAGAGAAAAAAAAAAGAGAGAGAGAGAGAAGAAAGGAGAAGGGGAAAGAGGAAAGAGGAGAGAAAAAAAGAAGAGGAAGTAAAAGGAAGGGAGAAGCACAGGATGAGAAAGTATGAATGTGTTGTAATTGCAACTCTGACAAAGATATAGGGTATTCAGGAAGAACTGACCTCTTTGATGTGAAGGCTTGCCAAATCTGTTTTAGGGCTGCTGGTCTACCAACTTTTATCACATCCCAATAAAACCATCTCAGCAGATTGGCTAAACCAGTCTGAGGATAACTGAGAGGCCTCAAACCCACTGGTGTGTTAGGGCCATATCTGTCTACCCCAAGCATGTGAACACTTCATCCAGCAGAATGGACAGATGAATTGTTCCAAAGGACATGAAGACAGCTGAAGGAAGTGTAGAAAGCTTATCAGATCAGTGGAATAGGATTGGATCACAGGACAAACCAGGCAATAACTATAGCAGTCTAGAGTTTGATAAACCCAAAGACCCGAGCTTTTGGGATAAGTGCTCACTATTCAACAAAAACTGCTGGGAAAATTGCAAACTAGTATGGAAGAAATTAGGGCTCAACCAACACCTAACATCACATACCAAGATAAGATCTAAATGGGTTCATGATTTAGATATAAAGAGTGATATTATAAGCAAATCAGAGAAACATAGGATAGTTTACCTCTCAGACCTGTGGAGAAGGAAGGAATTTGTGTCCAAAGAAGAATTAGAACTCTTAATTGAACACCAAATAGATAATTTTGATTATATTAAGTTAAAGTTTTTGTACAAACAAAACTAATGCAGACAAGATTAGTAGGGAAGCAATTAAATACCAAATTGGAAATTCTGAAAATAAAAGGGGAGATTAATAAAATTGAAAATAAGAAAACTATTGAATTAATAAATAAAACTAATAGTTGTTTTTATGGAAAAAACCAACAAAATAGATAAGCCTTTAATTAATTTGATTAGAAAAAGGAAAGAGGAAAATCAAATTGTTAGTCTCAAAAATGATAAGGGAGAACTTTCCTCCAATGAAGAGGAAATTAGAGTAATAATTAGAAGTTACTTTGCCCAACCTTATGCCAATAAATTTGATAATCTAAATGAAATGGAGGAATATCTACAAAAATATAGATTACCCAGGTTAACAGAAGAGGAAATAAATTATTTAAATAACCCCATTTTAGAAAAAAGAAATAGAACAAGCTATTAATCAACTCCCTAAGAAAAAATCTCCAGGGCCAGATGGATTTACATGTGAATTCTACCAAACATTCAAAGAACAATTAATTCCAATACTATATAAACTATTTGAAAGAATAGGGAAAGAAGGTATACTACCAAATTCCTTCTATGATACAGATATGGTGCTGATAGCTAAACCAAGTAGGGTGAAAACAGAGAAAGAAAACTATAGACCAATTTCTGTAATGAATATTGATGCAAAAATTTTAAATAAGATATTAGCAATGAGATTACAGAAAGTCATCCCCAGGATAATACATTATAACCAAGTAGAATTTATACCAGGAATGCAGGGCTGGTTCAATATTAGGAAAGCTATCAGCATAATCAATTATATTAATAACCAAACTAACAAAAATCATGATTATCTCAATAGATGCAGAAAAAGTATTCGATAAAATCCAACACCCATTCCTATTAAAAACACTAGAGAGTATAGGAATAAATGGGCTTTTCCTTAAAATGATTAGTAGCATCTACTTAAAACCATCAGCAAGCATCATATGTAATGGGGATAAACTAGAACCATTCCCAATAAGATCAGGAGTGAAACAAGGCTGCCCACTGTCACCATTACTATTTAATATTGTATTAAAAATGTTAGCTTTGGCAGTAAGAGAAGAAAAAGAGATAAAAGGAATTAGAGTAGGTAATGAGGAAACCAAATTATCACTCTTTGCAGATAATATGATGGTATACTTAGAGAACCCTAAAAACTCAACTAAAAAACTACTGGAAACAATTCACAACTTTAGCAAAGTTGCAAGATACAAAATAAATCCACATAAATCATCAGCATTTTTATACATTACCAACAGAGTTCAGCAGCAAGAGATACAAAAAGAAATTCCATTCAAAATAACTGTTGATAAAATAAAATATTTGGGAATCTATCTGCCAAGGAAAAGTCAGGAACTATATGAACTAAATTACAAAACACTTTCCACACAAATAAAGTCAGACCTAATCAATTGGAAAAACATCATGTGCTCATGGGTAGGCCAAATGAATATAATAAAAATGACAATACTACCCAAACTAATTTACTTATATAGTGCCATACCAATCAAGCTCCCAAGAAATTATTTTACAGATCTAGAAAAAATAGTGGCAAAGTTCATTTGGAAGAACAAAAGGTCAAGAATTTTAAAGAAATTAATGAAAAAAAAAAAGGGCTGATGAAGGCGGCCTTGCTGTACCAGATATAAAACTGTATTATAAAGCAGCGGTCATCAAAACGATTTGGTACTGCCTAGAGTAGTCAATCGGTGGCATAGGATAGGATCACAGGACAAACTAGGCAATAACTATAACAATTTAGTGTTTGATAAACCCAAAGACCCCAGCTTCTGGGATAAGTACTAATTATTCCACAAAACCTGCTGGGAAAATTGGAAACTAGTGTGGAAGAAATTAGGGCTTGACCCACATCTAACACCACATACCAAGATAAGATCTAAATGGGTTCATGATTTGGATATAAAGAATGATATTATAAGCAAATTAGAGGAACATAGGATAGTTTACCTCTCAGACCTGTGGAGATGGAATAGATTTGTGTCCAAAGAAGAACTGAACTCTTAATTGAATACCAGATAGATAATTTTAACTATATTAAGTTAAAAAGTTTCTGTACAAACAAAACTAAGATTAGGAGGGAAGCAATAAATTGGGAAATCATCTTTACATTTAAGGGTTCTGATAAAGGCCTCATTTCTAAAATATATAGAGAATTGTCTCATATTTATAAGAATTCAAGCCACTCTTTAAACAATAAATGGTCAAAGGATATGAACAGACAATTTTCGGATGATGAAATTAAAACCATTTCTAGTCATATAAAAAGGTGTTCCAAATCACTATTGATCAGAGAAATGCAAATTAATGCAACTCTGAGGTACCACTACACAACTGTCAGATTGGCTAAAATGAAAGGAAAAGATAACAATGAATGTTGGAGGGGATGTGGGAAAACTGGGACACTAATACATTGTTGGTGGAACTGTGAATGGAAGAACTGTGAATGGATCCAACCATTCTGGAGAGCAATTTGGATCTATTCTCAAAAAGTGATCAAACTGTGCATACCCTTTGACCCAGCAGTGTTTCTATTGGGCTTATATCCCAAAGAGATCTTAAAGGAAGGAAAGGACCCCACATGTGCAAGAATATTTGTGGCAGCCCTTTTTGTAGTGGCTAGAAACTGGAAACTGAATGAATGCCCATCACTTGGAGAATGGCTGAATAAATTATGGTATATGAATGTTATGGAATATTATTGTTCTGTAAGAAAAGACCAGCAGGATGATTTCAGAGAAGCCTGGAGAGACTTGCATGAACTGATGCTGAGTGAAATGAGCAGAACCAGGAGATCATTATATACGGCAACAACAAGACTATATGATGATCAATTCTGATGGACATGGCTCTCTTCTACAATGAGATGTTTCAAACCAGTTCCAATTGTTCAGTGAAGAAAGCCATATATACCTGGGAGAGGCCTGTGGGATCTGAGTCTGGACCACAATGTATCATTTTCACACTCTCTATTGATGTTTGCTTACATTATGTTTTCCTTCTCAGGTTTTTTTTTTCCCCTGTACAGCAAGATAACTGTATTAATATATATACACATATTCGACCTGTCAAATATTTTAACATAATTAACATGTAGTAGACTTCTTGCCATCTAGGGGAGGCGGTGGGGGGTAGGAGGGAAAAATTTGTAACAGAAAGCTTTGCAAGGGTCAATGTTAAAAAATTATCTATGCGTATGTTTTGCAAATAAAAATCTTTAATAAGAAAGAAAGAAAGAAAGAAAGAAAGAAAGAAAGAAAGAAAGAAAG
>JAJPUD010013885.1:21214-42561 GCA_023553655.1 Myrmecobius fasciatus | reverse complement strand
TTGGAGGTGAAATTTTTTGTTCAGATCTGGTCTTTTCATTAGAAATAGGTGAAATTCTCCTGTATCATTCAATAACCCTCTTCTTCCCTGGAAGATAATGCTCATTCTAGCTGGATAACTTATTCTTGGCTGTAATCCAAGTTCTTTTGCCTTTTGGAATATCTGATTCCAGGCCCTTTGATCCTTTAATGTGGAAGCTGATACATCTGGTGTAATTCTAATTACAGTTCCTCGGTATTTGAAGTGTTTCTTGCTAGCTGCTTGCAATATCTTTTCCTTGGTGCTATAGTCCTGAAATTTGGGCATGATATTGCTTGAGGTTTTAATTTTGGGGTCTCTTTCAGGAGGTGATCGGTGAATTCTTTCAATACCAACTTTGCCTTCTGATTCTAAAAATCAGGGAAATTCTCTTTCATGATTTCCTGGAAGATAGCATCAAGGTTCTTTTTTTCATTGTGACTTTCAGGGAGTCCGATAATACTTAGATTGTGTCTCTTGGATCTGTTTTCCAAGTCAGTTGTTTTTCCTAGGAGATATTTCATATTTTCTTCTAATTTTCCATTTTTTTGTTTTTGTTTGACAGATTCTTGAAGTCTTATTGAGTCATTTAATTCTATTTGTTCAATTTTAATTTATAAAGTATTATTTCCTTTAGTTATCTTTTTTATATCCTTTTGTAGCTGGCTAATTGAATTTTTTGGTTCAATGCATTCTTTTTCCATTTTGCCTATTTTATTTTTCAATGAATTGTCTTTTTCCAATTGACCATTTTTATTTTCCAGTGAATTGGTGATTTTTTCCAATTCACCAATTTTGTTTTTCAGTGAATTGTTTTCTTTTTCCAATTCACCAGTCCTGTTTTCCAGTTTTTGACATCTCTGTTGCACTGATCTCTGTTTATTTCCCCATTCTTCTTCTATCTCTCTTTTGAGATTCTTTATGCAATCTCCCAGGTAAGCCTTCTGAAAAGGAGACCAGTTTAAGTCTGCCTGTGTGGCTTCATCTGGGATTGTTTTCATAATCTCAGGATCTGGGGACTACTCTACTTTCTCTCCGTAGAAGCTGTCTATGGTGAGAGCTCCCTTCTGCTTCTTACTCATGATTTTGAGCTGAGGTATTAGTCACCAGCAGGGAATACTGCCAGGGTTTCAATTTGCCCTGGGACAGTTTGCCGAGTTTACTTCTGGTCTGAGGCTGGTCGGGCTAGATTTGCACTAGAACCATGCTTTCAGCTGCTCTTAATCCACCCTTTACCAAAGGCAGATTTGCCAAAGCACCTGCCTGTAAGCAGAGCAAAGTGGCCCAGGCGTCTCCCAGGGACTTCCTGGGTGCCTAAAATCCACATGGCTTTCGCCCTTGGTGGGCTTGCTGATGTCTGATAGCGACCAGAGGCCGATTCCCCTGAGGCTACCTTTCTCTGGAGTTTTTTCAAAATAGATTTTTCATAGAAGTGCATTGTAGTCCAAGTATTTGGTGGAGCCCTCATTCCAAAACTAGTTCAGAGGCTCAATTTGTCTGGGTCTGAGGGAAGGTCTCAAGAGCTCACAGAGAACGCTGTCAGCCGTTCACCATCTTGGCTCTGTCCCCCGAGTCTCCTTATCTTAAGCATGCTGGGATTATATCCAAAGCATAACTAGACCACCTATAATCTTGACACAACAATGCCACTACTTGGTATATTTCCAAAGATAATTAGGTGAAAAGGGAAAAGAACCTATATATTCCAAAATGTTTATGGCAGCTCTTTGTGTGGGGACATTGGATCAGCTTTTACCTTCAGAATTCCCAAGCTCAAGTGATATACTAACTTCAGCTTCACTGGGAGAATTTTGGTAACAGATATATATCACCATTTCTGACCATAAATATATATTTATCTGTGATATAGTCAATGAATAGATAAAAGATTGTTGAATCATGTTTTTAGAATATACAAACCAGATTTTCATTTTCAGAATCTAGTTTCAAAAAGAGTCAAAATTTTTGAATTTACCAAGTGAACATATAATTCCCATGTAATCCAAGTTATCCTTGCTTGACTCCTTACTCTTTTTAAAGCAATATAACCTAGACACATCGGGGTTTAACCATTTGAATGTAATGAAATGTTATAATATTAAGAGGACTGATTTAGTTGAGGGTCATATTACATTTCTTCATTTGGAATAAGTTAGTTCACCTAACATACATTTTTTAATGCGCATGCTAGGTGCTGAGAATACAAAGACCCCCATAAAAATGGCTTCTGCCCTCAAGGAGCTTTCAATTTATTGTGTGGACAAGTGAGATAACATGCACAGATAAGCAAGTATGAAATTTGTACAAAATAAATAAAATCACAAGACTAAAGGCATTTAAATAAATGCATTTTAACTAGAATACTACTAATTTATGACAACTAAATTAGTTGTTCTTTGTGTTATTCTTATCAATTCTATTCTTAAGTTTTTATTAGTACTGGGGCAAGGGCTTCTTAGCTGGACCTAAAACTATCTAAAGTAGTAAAACTGACTGCCACAAAGTTCTCACCAGGGAGATGTGATAACCATCTTGAATGTTTAGAGCCAAGGGCTAGTTATGAGTGGAGAAGATGATATGCCCTAGAGCTATATAGAAGATAGGACTTATATCAGACCTGTAATCATAGAAGTTTAAGGAACCAGAAAAGAGATGGGTAGTCTAGATCTACTGCAGAAATGCCCAAAGATAACCCAACTCAGCACATCTCAAATTTGTACAGAATTCAACACATTTTTCAACACTTGGCTTTCTTGAAGGTTTTTATGCCTGTCTTAAATATTGGGCTGACCTTGCTTGCCAGTTTCCCTTAAATTAATGACACCATAAGGCTTCAAGGAAATAGCTGCCTAAAGGGAATTTGAAATATGCTCTGCCTTTAGAGAAAGTCTTGTTTATTGTACATTCCAAGTAGACAACTGATATGGTATTATTAATTATTTCAATGTCTATGAATTGAGGAGGAGGGCACTGGATCCTCTGTGAAAGGAACAATGTTTGAGTCCCAAGCAAGCTCTAAATAAGGATATAGGAAACCAAAACAAGGTGGGTTTGGGAAAATTTAATTTCTCTTAAGTACCTGAATGTAGAAGACTAAAAAGACAAGGGAGCCAGACATAGAAATAGAAATTAAGGCTATCATAAATGGTATTGGATGGCAAGGGATGCATAACCTTAAGTTTCATTGAATTATTCAGGCTTTGACTTCTTATCAATGCTGCATGCATCCTTCATGACTGCCCTGTTCTGAATTGGAAGCATGTACCTCGCCTGTCTTCTCCATGTTAGGAAGATCTTGGGTGTTGATATCACTGTATGTAAAAATAGTAATCATGGATCATGTTACAGCACTGTCTCAAAAGATTTTGCGCCTATTAGCCTTATTTGTATTTTTGCCCAATTTTAAGTGTATTTGAATGACTTTGGTTAAATGGAATTATCAGAATAATGTGATCTACAATGACTTTTTTTAACCATCTCAACTAGAGGGTGTGTGTGTGTGTGTGTGTGTGTGTGTGTGTGTGTAATATTTTTATAGCATGGGTTGTTGTTAAACCTATAACCCCACCTCATATTTATAAAGGTATAATTTATCAGTACTAAGTGAACTTTTGAACTCCAGGATTTTTAAATTTAATTAATCAAATAGTTAATACAAATTTTTCCATTTAAATCTAAAAAAGCATATTCTTTCCCCATCAATCCAAAGATCTTACAAGACACACTTTTAAATGATTTCAACTCTGAAAAATCTCAAGGAGTGGTACATGCATTAAACCTCAAAAAGGCATGTGAACTACTTAAGTCTGTAAAATTCAGGAGGAAATCTCTAGAGAAGAGGCTTTGTTAAAAGATTTCCACTATTTCCTGCATCTGGATGGATGGAAACAGTACAGAAAACATTCTCTTTACAAGTATTTCAACATGGCTAGGAAAAAGAGATGTACAAAGTCTAAGTTTAAAACAATAGGGAAAAAAAAGAGACAGTTATTTTTAACTTCAAAAATATGTTACTAAATCTTAGGTACTACTACAGTGAAAAGTCATTTTATATATCATCTGAAATTATTTAATTACTACATACATAGATAATAAAAGATAATATTTCATTAAATGGGTAAAATTTCACAAGTAGCACCATGTGATTGCAAAGATTATATTGTGATTTTAGAAATCTCATGAATGTTTTCTTCTCTTATACTGCCATATAAAGCACACATAGATGATTCAGAAACCTTATTCTGTTAAATTAAGCAGAATAGATATTGTTTGCTATGTACAAGTTGAGAAAGGCCTATTACCAGATAGTTGACCACTAGATGATGAATATTTGTATCCATAGTATATTTATCTATCTATCTAAATATCATCTATATTTATATTTAATTCAACAAAAATTATTTTTTTGCAATCTTAACAATTGATTTAAACAATGGGATTACAAAAGTAAAATGAAATAATTTGCTTATCTCTTTTCTTTTAGAATTATGAAGTTTTATGCTGGAAGGTTATGGTATGACTGGATGTCTGTAGCCAGGGTCAAGTCACCTTATCTGCTATTAAGCATCATTTTAATAAGCCTAATGGTTTTACAAACTAAAGTTTTACTCACGGATTATTGTTATTCAATCTTATTTTATTTACTTTCTGTCCAATTCTTTTTTAAACTTAATTGGGGTTTTCCTAGTAAAGATATTAGGCCGATTTACCATTTTCTTCTCCAATTCATTTTACAGATGAGGAAATAGAGGTAAACAAGGTTAAGTGACAAAGGCTAGGATCAAATATGTAGTATTTAAAGCTAGTTTGAACTCATGTGTTCCTGACATTATTGCTCTATCCAATTTATCACCTAAATGTCCCTTCTTCATGTATATAAGGAATGCTTATGGCCTTTTAATAACTTGTTATTTGACAGTACTTCTTGTCTAGTAGAGGAATTTAAAGATACTGATACTACTTCAAAATTACATACAAACATACATACATATATGTGTATATTTATGCATATATGTGTGTTATGTGTGTACAAAAATACACATATCTCCTCTACCTACATGTATATGTATATGTGTATATGTATATAAATGTATATATATAATACCTATAAATATACATAAACACACACACACACATATATATATACACACACATACACACACATAAGTATTATATGTCACATCAAAGAACTATTGATATTTATTTGTGGTTGAGTGAGCCAAGAAACCACACCAACAGTTTAGTCCCAATCCCTTTATCAGGTATTACATATTAATGGAATAATTCAGTCAGAAGTGTGAACAAGATCTGGTAATTGGTTGAGGAACTTGGTCATGCCTTGAGGGGCCTTACTTACAGCTTACTTACAGCTGAAAATCTGAACATTGAGTAACAAGGTACAAATCTTGCAGTCAAGTTCTTAAGGAAAGTTTTGCACTACAGTGGACAAAGAAAAGAGCAATAAGCTCTGGGATCAGTCTCAGCATTTCCTGGGAGAATTTTTTTTTTAATTTTAAAGATTTTTATTTTCAAAACATGCAGAGAGAATTTTCAACTTTCACTCTTGCAAAACCTTGTGTTCCAAAATTTTCTCCCTCCCTTCCCTTTATAATATATGTTAGACATGTGAAATTGTTCTATATATATTTCCACATTTTTCAAGCTGCACAAGAAAAATCATATCAAAAAGAAAAGAAATGAGAAAGAAAACAAAAATCAATCAAGCAACAACAACAACAAATGAAAATGCTATGTTGTGATCCACATTCTATCCCCATAGTCCTCTTTTTGGATTCAGATGCCCCCCAGTTACATTTGAAACATTTTTAACATTTGTTTTTAAAACGTTTGATTTCCAGGTTTTTTCCCCTTATTTTTGCCCCCCAATTAAGAGACCACACAGAAGTTATGCAAATGAAAACATTTCCATAAAAGTTATGTGGTGAAAGAAAACATAGATCTCCCACTTTAATGTGAAAAACAAAAACAAAAACAAACCAAAAAAACACCTCCAGAAAAATAAAGTTTAAGGAGAAAAAAAGAGAAAAACACAAACAGAGAGAAAAGGAGAGGGGAGGTAAAGAGAGAGAGAGAGAGAGAGAGAGAGAGAGAGAGAGAGAGAGAGAGAGAGAGAGAGAGAGAGAGGGAGGGAGGGAAAGAAAGAATGCTTCAATCTGTATTCAAACACAATCAGTTCTTTCTCTGGACATGAATAGGATTTTTCATTGTAAGTCTTTCATAGTCTTCGTAGATCATTGTACTGCTGAGAATAGCAAAGTCATTTAGAGCTGGTCATCTCAGAACATTGCTATTACTTTGCATTTAGTACATTTTACTTTTCTTGAGTTCATGGAGGATTTTCCAGTTTTTTTCCCCCCAAAAAAACATCCTGCATCATCATTTCCCATAGAACAATTATATTCCATCACAAACACATAACAATTTATTCAGCCGTTTCGCAATTGATGAACAGCCCTTCAATTTTCACTTTTGCCCTGAGAAAAGAATGGCTACAAATATTTTTGTACATATAGGTCATTTCCCTTTTTAAAAAAATATTTTAATAATCATGTTTACTAATGGAGCTGTTAGGTCAAAGAATATGCATTAATTAGTAGCCCTTTGGGCACAGATCTTATCTTTTAATCATTTATCAATTTGGGCATGGATCTTAATTTTTATAAATTTGACTCATTTTTTTATATATATTTGAGAAATGAGACCGTATCAGAGAAACTTGTTCCAAAATTCTTTTTAGAGTTACTATTGCTAATTGTATTTCCCCTCATTTATTCCCTCTCTTATTTAACCTGCTCAAAAGGCTTTTGCTATTGACTACTCCCATTTTCTCCCTCAATATGCTCTCTCTTTTATCAACCTCTCCCCTTTTCATATCCCATTTCTCTGTTATTTTCCTGCAGGGTAAGATAGATTTCTATACTAATATCAAGTGTGAATGTTATTTCCTTTTTGAGGAAATTCTAATAGGAATAATGTTCACTCATTCCCCCTCTTCCACTTCATTATAATAGCTTTTTATTGCTTCATTTTTATAGTAGATGATTTATACCATTCCACCTCTCCATTTCCCCATCTCTCAGTAGATTCCTGTCTCACCCCTTAATTTCATCATCTCATTTTAGAAATTATCCCTTCACATTCAACTCATACTTGTGTCCTTTGTCCACATATATTCCTTCCAACTACTGCTCTAATGAGAAAATTCTAATGTTTTATAAGTAACATCCTCTCATGTAGGAGTATAAATAGACAAGCCTTATCAAATCCCTTATGATCATTTTCCTGATTACCTCCTTCTGCTCCTCCAAAGTCCTGGATTTGAAAATCAAATTTTCCATTTGCCTCTTGTATTTTTATCAAAAATGCTTGAAAATCCACTATTTCATTGAATCACCACCTTCTCCTCTGAAGTATTATACTCAGTCTTGCTGGGTAGATAATTTCTGGTTGTAATCCTAGTTCAATTTTTCCTTGATTTATCATATTTTGAGATCTCTAGTCTTTTAATGTAGATGCTGCCAAATCTTGTGTGATCTTAATTGTGGCTCCACTATACTTGATTTCTTTCTTTCTGGATGCTTACATTATTTTCTTGCTGACTTGGGAGTTCTGAAATCTGACTGTAATATGTCTGTGAGTTTTCATTTTGTGATCTCCTTCAGAAGGTGATCAGTAGATTATTTCAATTGCTATTAATCTTCTCTTTCTAGAACATTAGGACAGTTTTCCTCAACAATCCCTTGAAAAAATGATGTTAAGGAGCTTTTTTTTGATGACAACTTTCAATTATACCAATAATTCTTGAATTATCTCTCTTGGATCTATTTTATAGGTCACTTGTTTTTGCAATGAAATATCTCAAATTTTTCTATTTTTTCATTGTTTTTAGTTTTGCTTTATTGTATCTTGATTTCTCATAAAATCATTTGCTTCCATTTGCTCAACTCTAATTTTCAAAGAATGCTCTTCCCTTTGCATTTTGTCTATTTTTTATTGGTTATTTTTCATTTTTCATTTATGTCTTTTTAATACATATTGATTTATGAATTACGTTGGGAGAGAAACACAGAACAAAAGGAAAATAACATGGGAGATATGAAAAAATAGAAAAAAAGTGAACATAGCATGTGTTGATTTACATTCAATCTCATTTTTTTTTTCAGGATGCAGATGACATTTTCTGTCCAAAGTATATTGTATTTCTTTTGAATCTGAACTACTGAGAAGAATCAAGCTTTTCAAAGTTGATTATCACATATTTTTTCTGTTATTGTGTACAATGTATTCTGGTTCTGCTCGTTTCATTCAGCATCTGTTTATGTAAATATTTCCAGGTCTTTCTATGATCAGCTTGTTCACCAGTTTTATAGAACAATAATATTCATTATCTTCATGTACCACCATCCATTCTTTTTCCAATTCTTTGCTAACCCATAAAGAGCTGCTACAAATATTTTTACACATGTGGGTCATTTTCTCTCTTTTATTATTTCCAGAAATGGCACTAGTGGATCAAAGAGTATGCACAGTTTTATAGACCTTTCTGCATAGTTCCAGACTGCACTCCAGAATGGTGTAACATTTCAAAACTCCACCAACAATGCATTAGTGTCCCAGTTTTCCCACAGCCCCTCCAACATTTATCATTATCCTTTCCTGTCATCTTAGCCAATTTGAGAGATGTGAAGTGGTACCTCAGAGTTATTTTAATTTGCCTTTTTCTTTTCTTTTGTTTCTTTGCTGAGACAATTTGACTTAAGTGACTTGCTCAGGGTCACACAGCTAGGAAGTATTAAGTGTCTGAGGCCAGATTTGAACTCAGGTCCTCCTAACTTCAGGGCTGATGCCCTATCCACTGCACCAACTAGCTGCCCCTAATTTGCACTTTTCTAATCAATACTGATTTAGAGTGTTTTTTTTTTCGTATAACTATAAATGGCTTTAATTTCATCATCTGGAAATTGTTCATATTCTTTGACCATTTATCATTTGGGGAATGGCAGGTATCCTTATAAATTTGACTCTATTATTTATATATTTTAGAAATAAGACTTTTATTAGAAATACTAGATGCAATGATTTTTTTCTAGCTTTGTATTTCCCTTTAAATCTTGTTTCTGTTGGTTTTGTTTGTACAAAATCTTTGTAATTTAATGTAATCAAAGTTGTCCATTTTGACTTTCATAATGTTCTCTAGTTCTTCTTTGGTCATCAATTCCTCCCTTCCCCAAATTTCTGATAGGTAAATTGTGCCCTGTTTCTCTCTCTCTCTCTCTCTCTCTCTCTCTCTCTCTCTCTCTCTCTCTCTCTCTCTCTCTCTCTCTCTCTCTGTCTCTCTGGCTTTATTAAAGCTTTTTAGTTTTTAAAACATATGCATGGAAAATTTTTCAATATTAGTCCTTACAAAACCCTGTGTTTCAATTCCCCACCACTTTCCCCATGCTCTCCCATAGATGGCAAATAGTCCAATATATATTAAACATGATAGAAATATATGTTAAATGGAATATATGTATACATATTTATAAAATTATCATACTGCACAAGAAAAAAATGAAGCAAAATAAAATGCAAGAAAATAACAACAAAAAGAGTGAAAATGATATGTTGTGAACCACATACATCTCCCACAGCCTGCTTTCTGGGTGTAGATGGCTCTGTTCATCACTGACAATTTCGAACTTGTTTTACTAATCTCATTGTTGAAGATAGCCATGTCCATCAGAATTGATCATCATATAATCTTGTTGTTGCCATATATACTGATCTCCTTGTTCTGCTTATTTTATTTAGCATCAATTTATGTAAGCCTCTCTGAAATCATCCTGTTGATCATTTTTTACAGAACAATAATATTGCATAATATTCATATACCATAATTTATCCAGCCATTCAGTTTGAAGTTTCTTGCCACTTCAAAAAGACCTGCCACAAACATTTTTCTACATGTGGGCCCCTTTCCCTCCTTTAAGATCTCTTTGGGATATAAGCCCAGTAGAAAAACTGTTGGGTTAAGGGCTATGCACAGTTTGAAAGCTTTTTGAGCATAGTTCCAAATTACTCTCCAGAACGGTTGGATCTGTTCACAGTGCCACCAACAATGTATGAGTGTCCCACTTTTCCCACATCTCCTCCCACATTCATCATTATCTTTTCCTGTCATCTCAGCCAATCTTAGAGGTGTGTCGTGGTAGCTCAGAGTCATCTTAATTTGCATTTCTCTGATCAATTTTGATTTAGAGCACCTTTTCCTATGATTAGAAATAGTTTCAATTTCTTCATCTAAAAATTGTTTGTTCATATTCTTTGACCATTTATCAATTGGAGAATGCCTTGAATTATTATAAATTTGAGTTAATTCTCTATATATTTTAGAAAAGCGACCTTTATCAGAACCTTATAAAATTTTTCCCCAATTTATTGCTTCCCTTCTAACCTTGTCTGCATTAGTTTTGTTTGTACAAAAGCCTTTTAATTTAATATAATCAAATTCATCTATATTGTGACCAATAATGATCTCCATTTCTTCTTTGGTCACAAATTCCTTCCTCCTCCATAGATCTGAAAGGTAAAATATCATATGTTCTTCTTATTGTTCATAATATCAATCTTTATGGCTAGATCATGAACCCATTTAGACCTTATCTTGTGATACAGTGTTAGCTGTTTGTCATTGCCCAGTTTCTGCAATAATAGTTTTGATTTTCTCAGCACTTTTTTGTTCAAATAATTAGTTTTTATCTAGAAGCTGGGCTCTTTGGGTTTGTAAAACACTAGATTGCTATAATTATTGACTATTTTATCCTGTGAACCTAATCTATTCCACTGATCAACTATTCTATTTCTTAGCCAGTACCAAATGTTTTTGATGACCGCTGCTTTTTAATATAGTTTTAAATCTGGTACAGATAGGCTCCCTTTATTTGCATTTTTTTTCAATAATTCCTTTGAAATTCTTGACCATTTATTCTTCCAGATGAATTGTGTTGTTATTTTTTCTAGGTCAATAAAATAGTTTCTTGGGAGTTTGACTTATATAGCACTAAATAAATAGATCAATTTAAGTAGTATTGTCATCTTTATTATATTCACTCAACCTATCCAAGAGCCCTTGATAGTTTTTCAGTTGTTTAGATCTGACTTTATTTGTGTGCAAAGTGTTTTGTGGTTGTGTTCATATATTTCCTGACTTTCCCTTGGCAGATAGATTCACAAATATTTTATACTATCAACAGTTATTTTCAATGGAATTTCCCTTTGAATCTATTGCTGTTGGATTTTGTTAGTGATGTATAAAAATGGTTATGATTTATGTGGATTTATTTTGTATTCTGCAACTTTGTAAAAGTTGTGAATTATTTCTAATACTTTTTTCATTGATTCTCTAGTGTTCTCTAAGTATACCATCATATCACTGTAAAGAGTAATAATTTGTTTTCCTCATGACCTATTCTAATTACTTTGATCTCTTTTTCTTCTCTTATTGCCAAAGCTAGCATTTCTAATACAATATTGAATAGTAATGTTGATAATGCACAGTCTTATTTCACCTCTGATCTTATTGGGAATGGTTCCAGTTTATCTCCATTACATATGATGTTTTCTGATGGTTTTAAATAGAAGCTATGGACTATTTTAAAGAAAAGTCCATATATTCCTATACTCCCCAGTATTTTAATAGGAATTGATGTTGTCTTTTATCAAATGCTTTTTTCTGCATCTATTGTGATAATCATTTGATTTTTGTTAGTTTGGTTATTGATAAATCAATTATACCAATAGTTTTCCTAATATTGAACCAACTCTGCATTCCTCATATGAATCTTACTTTGTCATGATGTATTATGCTGGAGATGACTTTCTATAATGTCTTTGCTAATATTTTATTTAAGATTTTTGATTCAATATTCATCAGGGAAATTGTTCAATAATTTTCTTTCTCTGTTTTCATCCTACCTGGTTTAGATGTTAGTAGCATATCTGTATCATAAAAGGAATTTGGTAGGAGTCCTTTCCCTATTTTTCCAAATTGGTTACATAGTATTGGAGTTAATTGTTCTTCAAATGTTTGTTAGAATTCACATGTAAATCCATCTGGCCCTGGAGATTTTTTCTTAGGGAGTTGATTAATAGCTTGTTCTCTTTCTTTCTTTCTTTTTTTTCCCTAAAATGGGACTATTTAAGTAATTTATTGCCTTTTCTGTTAATGTGGACAATCTATATTTTTGTAGGTATTTCTACATTTTACTTCAGTTATCAAATTTTTTTTGGCTTTAAGTTGAGCAAAATGACTCCTAATTATTGTTTTAATTTGTTATCCATTTATGGAAATTTCTCCCACTTCATTTTTGAGACTAACAATTTGATTTTCCTCTTTCCTTTTTCTAGTCAAATTAACTAAAGGCTTATCTATTTTCTGTTTTTTTTTCATAAAACCAAATCAGTTTTATTTATTAGTTCAATAGCTTTTTAAACTTTCAATTTTATTATTCTCTCCTTTTATTTTTAGAATTTCAAGTTTGTATTTGATTGGGGGGTTAATTTGTTCTTTTTCTACCTTTTTCATTGCAAGCCCAATTCATTAATCTTTTTTCTCTATTTTATGCAAGTAAGCATCTAGAGATATAAAATTTCCCCTTATTACTGCATTGGAGGCATCTTACTAATTTTGCTATATTGTCTCATTGTCATTCTCTTGGAGGAAATTATGAATTGTAAAATTATTAATATGATTTGCTATTTCATTCATTCATTCTTCAGAAAGAGTTTATTTAGTTTCCAATTACTTTTTGGTTCATTTTCCCCTGGCCTTCTCTTGTGCCTTGTTCTCTTAATTAGTTTATGGTATCATCATTTATGACCAAATCATGTATCTTTTTTGACTTTATTTTGGTATCGACTGTAAGATGCAGATCTATGCCAAGTTTCTGACATATTATTTTCCAGTTTCCCCAGTAATTTTTGTGAAATAATAAGTTCTTATTCCGGAAGCTGGAGTTTAAGGGCTTATCAAATACTAGATTGCTATAGGATTTGATTATTGTGTCACATGTGTCTAATCTATCCCACTGATTTGCCACTCTATTTCTTAGCCAATACCAAATTGTTTTGATTATTGCTACTGTATAATACACTTTTAGATTTGGTACTGCAAAGACACAATCCTTTTTATTTTTTTTTTCATTGATTCCCTTGATATTCTTGACCTTCTATTTGGTCATACCATATTTTCCTATTGATAAATTTCATAATCTCTTTTCTAATATTTTACTTAAATTTTTTTGCATCAATATTTATTAGGGATTTTAATGAGTAATTTTCTTTCTCTGTTCTGGTCCTTTTGGAGTTGGGTATCAGTGTCACATTTGTGTCACAGAAGGGATTTGATAGTATTACTTCTTTACCTATTTTTCCAAATAATTTACATAATATTGGAATTCATTGTTCTTTAAATGATTGGTAGAATTCAATTGTGAATCTATCTGTCTCTGAAGATGTTTCCTTGGGAGTTCATTGGTGATTTGTTCAACTTCTTTTTCTAAAATGGGACTATAAGTATTATATTTCATCTTCTGTTAACCTGGGCAATTTAAAGTTTGTAAATATTCATCCATTTCATTTAGATTGTCAGACTTGCTGCCATAGAGTTAGACAAAATATCTCCTAATTATTTCTTGAATTTCTTTTTCAATGGTGGTAAGTTACCCCTTTCATTTTTGATGCTGGTGATTTAGTTTGTTTCCTTTTTCTGATCAAATTAGCCAGGGGTTTATCTATTTTGTTAGTTTATTTATAAAATAAACTCTTAGTTTTGTTTATTCTTCTAAATTTTTAAGTTTCTATTATATTAATCTCTCCTTCAAGTTTCAAAATTTCTAATTTGGCATTTAATTAAGGGCTTTAAATTTGTTCTTTTAAAAAATTAGTTGCATATCTAATTCATTGATTTCTTCTTTCTCTATTGTATTTATGTGGTTATTTAGAGATATACAATTTTCCCTAAGAACTGCTTTTCCTGTATCCCACAGGTTTTGGCATGTTATCTCTTTATTAACATTTTCTTGGATGAAATTATGGATTTTTTCAGTGATTTCTTGTTTGACTCACTCATTCTTTAGAATTAGATGAGGCTCTTGATCTATGTTTCTGACATCAATTTCTTCTTCTCCTTCTCTCAGAACTAACTTGGTAAACTTGTTTTGACTTATTTTATTGTGCATTTCACTGCTTGTTCTAATCACTTAGAATCTTGGACCTATTCTATTTCTACTTGCATATGCTCATACTACTATAGTTCTGAAATATATTAACATATACTGTGGTGTACAAACACTTAACACTTGGGTGCTTCCATTTTTGCCTGCCACAACTGAAAATTGATACACCACATCTGCTTTGTCTTGTCTAATTGTTGGCCAGTACCTGGATATGATAGCACTTGAAAAGTATAGGCAACAAAGAAAGCAGCCAAAATGATGGATATAATACTAAAAGTGAAGGAAATAGGACGGATGTTAATAGAAATGAAAGGGAAACATAAAAATTGAACTTAAAAAGCATCAAACAAAATGTAGTTGAATTGATGAAACCATGGAGGATGTTAAAGACTTCTATTATTTCCATCTTTTTTTAATGTTGCTGTTGTGTGGCTTTTACTTGGAATGACTCCAAAGAATAATTAAATATTTGAGCTTCTAACTCATCAGAAAGTTTTTTCTCTTTGATGTTGTTGTCATATGTCGGGATAAAATAACCTTCTGACACTGATAAATGGCTCTTTTCTAATCTGGGACATGGTTCTTTCTTCCAGGCTCTGTATTTGTAGCTTGAGATATTTGATTTACTATCATAACTGCTACTCCTGCAGCTAACACTATTAAGAAGAATTCACATACTATAGCAGATAAGAAATGCACATGGAGGCAGAAAAACTTGGATTGAAATCTTACCTCTGACACATTAGTTGTATGACGAGCAAGTCTAGGGATATGCAGGTAATATTTAGCAACCAGTTCTCCAAAAAACTAATCTCATTCTGAATTATTAACATTGTTTATAGCACCTTCCTATCTAGGCACTTAAGATATAAATAAATTAAGTTCTGATTTGTAGAATTTCCCAAGTTGTAGCTGAACACAGTGAAAAATTAACAATTGTCTCTGATAGTTTCAATTGACCTCAGAACTTCACTGCACAAATTGTAATCTCTGTGTTATAAGCAGACCTAAAAGTGATTTATATTATGCATTCATTTGCACATCACAGAATTCATAGACACAATATAATGTAGTCTTATTTTTATGCTTTTGGATCCATAATTTCACCAACAACACATACTCCAACCTATCTTTACAACTTTTTCTGATTATATGAATTGCAAAAGATAATAATTACCATCTAGTTGACCTCTATGTTATGATGACCCTCCCAAAGTCAGGTCCTTAGGTGACATTCTTAATGATTATTTGTTAAAGATCACAGTTAAAGTTTTTCCATATTATTGGTCTTCCAGCTTTTCTGTCCACCTGATGTAGTCTTCAAGAATTCAAAATGATCAAACTGAGGCACTAGAGGAAAATCACTATTTTGGTATGATTTCTTTCTATTTTATACATAAATGAAGATAATTGCATAGGAAAATAAAAGAGAATGAAATTTTAATTCATTCTCATTATTAAACCAATCAAAAAGCCCTGTCCCCTATAACAACTGTCCATGAAGCAATCTTTATAGTGTGAATTCCTGATAAAGAATTTTTGAAATATGCTCTTAGCCTAGTGTGTATCCATTTGTTTCTAGGTCAGAGAGAGTATGTTTGTGTGTATATATAAACAGAAGCAAGAAAATATATACATAGATATTAATCTGCCTTATATTTGTATTGGTTATTTTTTTGTCCTTAACACTAGTACACTGTGGATACAGTCATTTAATATGTATAGAGTTGGTAAAGATTTGAATATTTTAAGACATAAAATCATTAATTTTGCAAAATGTCAGAAGTTGAAAGGAAATTATCAGTGAAAAGTGATGTAGCAGTTCCTATGTGGAAAGAGAGAGGGAATGGCATTAACACTTCCACTCCATCAATTTGGCTGTACATCAATGACTTGAAAGATGGCACTATCATAGGTAAGGGCCTTCATAAAAGCTTTCAAAGAGAAGAGTGAAATTTAAATTTTAAAACAAGTTCACTGTCCCTCCGTATCACCAATATAGAGTTTAACATTTTAGTTTAAGGTGGAGAAATTGAAAATAAATTGTACTTGAGGATATATTACTCAAATTAGAGGAAGATGAGAGGAATCCCTCATGACTTCCAATCCCACAAGTCCTATCCATTAGCCTGGCATTATAGAAATGTGCCCATCTTTTCTTCTTTTATAATAGCTTTTTATTTTTCAAAATACATGTAAAGATAGTTTTCAACATTCACCCTTGCAAACTTTGTGTTCCAAATTTTTCTTCTTTCCTTTCCCTCACCTCCTCCAGAGACAGCAAATAATGCAATATATGTTAAACAAAAAAAACTATGTTAAACACATGTGCAATTCTTCTAGAAATATTCCGACATTTATCATGCTGCATGAGAAAAATCAGATTAAAAGGGAAAAATGAGAAAGAAAAAGCATGCAAGCAAAAAACAAGAACAACAAAAAATTTTTATGTTGTGAGCTACATTCAGTCCCTATAGGCTTCTCTGTGGATGCAGATAGTTTTTTTTTCCTCGCACATCTATTGCAACTGACCTGAATCACCTTATTTTTGAAAAGAATCAAGTCCATCACAGTTGATTATCACACAATATTGTTGTTATTTTGATTTAGCTTCCTAAATGGTTGTCCTTAAAGGCAAAGCTCACCCCTGGCATTCTCCAAAAAGAGACAAAAGAAACACAGCACAGAAGAAACCAGGAGGAAAATAGGAAATCAAGGGATGGCCTCTGTTTGGTCAGGTTTAACTATGGTTACTGACCATTCAACTAACTCTAGGGGCTCTTTAGTGCTTCTATGAGAAATTCAAATTTGTTTTTTAGGCATTTAAGGTTTTTCACAAGGAATTTCTAAAGAAGACTAACACAAAAACAATGTTGTTTTAGCCATGTTAAAGTTGTGAAATAATTTAAAAAACTGTACAGTTAAATATGCAGTCATCTTTTCTCTATTTCTTTGAAAACAAAAATGCTCATGTTTGATATTTTCAAGTTTATAATAAAAACATTTTTAAATTTAAAAAAATTAGGCTAACTATGGCTGAAATGTCAGATCTGCCTGTCTGTTTTTGCATGGACCACAAGATAATTTTTTGACTATAATAAAAACTAATTTTAATATATAAAAAATTCTTAGTTCGCTAGGCTCTACAAAAAGAAGCCATAAGTCTCAATGGTTCTACAGCCAGAAGTCTGCCAACATCTGATTTATAATGCATTATAGAATGACACAAAATGTTGCTGTATGTCTAATTTCTGCCAGAATGCTTTTTAGTTTTCACAGAATTTTTCTTTAGAATGCAAAAAAAGCATTCTTTCTTAAGAAATTTATGCATTCTGATTAATCAAATATTGAGCCAGTGAGTTCCATTGTTTCTGATTATTCCATTGATAATTGCTCCATTGAACTCTATTTTTTAACCAATGCCATATGCTTTTTATGCTCTACAGCTTGTAAGTGCTATGCCTCCTACATCCCCTTTTCCTATCCATTCCCTTAATATTCTAGATGTTCTGTTTTGTCAAAAGACTCATCATTTTATTGAGTTTCATAAAGTGTTACTCTGGCAATTGAATTTTATAGAATTAACATTGTAAATTCACATTGGTAGTATTTTTATTTTTATTAATTTTTCATTGCCCAACAATGAGCACTGAATATTTCACTTACTCTATAAACTGTCGCAACATTTTAGAAAATATTTTGTAATTATATAAGTATTTTGTGTGCTTTGGTAGATTAGTTCTCAGATATATTTTTGTGTTGAAGTTATTTGGAATAGTATTCCCCTTTTCTTAACTCTTGAATATTGTTATTTTATATAGAAGTAAGACTAATTTTCTTTTGAGTATATTTGTGTATTTGTAGCTTCCAACTTTGCTGAAACTATGAAAATATGGTGTCTTTCTTGTATGTGCTAAGTAATTAATCATATCAACAAATAAGGATATATTTATATTCTCTATCTAGTTTTATTTATTTAATGTTAAATAACGGCATGGAGAATGTTAATCCTCACTTTATTCCTGTGTTTGTTGGGAAAAGTTTCAGTTTATTGTGACGGGTTGTTATACTTTCTTTTGATTTTAGTTATAACCATAATATTAAAAAGGTCCCTCTTTGCCTACACTTCTGTGGTTTTTAGTAAAAATAAATATTGTACTTTATCAAAAAGATCTTTTTAAAGACAGGAATTGTTTTTATGATAATATGATAATAATTGGAACTGATTATTTTTACCATGTTGCTTTCCTAATGATGAAATATTTTTGTATGCCTGCTATGAATCCAGCTTATGTATAGTGACTTATTCTTTAGATTAATAACTAGAGCTTCTTTGATTGGATTTTATATACATTTTTTCATTCAATATTTATTAATGAATTGGTCTATACTTCTGTGTTTTTTCAATCAATGGTTTAGGTCTTGGGAATAAGAAATCTGGTAGGGTGCCTTATTTTTCAAATTTTGAAAAAAATGATACAATATTAGTACAAATAGTTCTTAAAAGTTTTGACATAATTCCATTAAGATTATGATTTTTAAAAAAAACAGACAATATGATAATTTTTCTAACTAGTTTAATTTCCTTTTAATTTGGGTATTTTATATTTTGGACAGTAGTTTTTCTAGTTCTTTTGTTGCTAGTTGTGTTAGCATGTTAATATGTATGACAAGTTTTTATCATTCTCTTTTATGTCTTTGTTGTGATTTCTTTGTTCTTTTGTTCATTGGATTTTTCATGTGTTTGTTTAGTCTGTAATTCTGATTTTCAGAAATATTCATTCATATTCATTTACCACTTGTATATTGAAGAATGGCTTCTGTTTATATAGTCTGGATACCAAACCCTAAAAAGAGTAATTTCTTTATAATCATAATAGTTAAGATTTTTATCAATTACTTTTTGGTTTCTCCCACAAAGGAGCCTAACCATTAATGAAAAGTGAGTGTTCTATAAAAAGAGGTTATATCGTGAACTCCTTTTTTTTCAGAATATATTACTCCAGAAAGTTCCAGAGGTGGAGCAAAAATGGCAGAGTAAAATTAGGAAACTGCTTGGGCTCTTCAGTTTCCCTTGAAAATCACATGAAACCAAGCCTCTCAACAGAATCTGATGAAATGAAACCTCTCCAGCTCAAGATAGACTGAAAAAAACTTCAAGAAAGGTCAGTCTCACTGAGTTAAAAAGGGTGTTCAGCACAGGTTAGATAGACTTTGGGAAAGCCACAGAAAATCAGCAAGTAAGACCCTCAGTCCTGTTTCAGTAGAGGAGCAAATCAGGGAGGCAACTTCCAGTCCCAGCTCAGAACGAAAACTCTGGGAAACCAAGCTGTTTTCTGAAAAGAACAGGCAAAGCTATGCCCTACAACCAGAAAGGGCCCCTGTGGGATAGCACCACCTTTAGCCCAGGAGCAGAGCTCCACCTTAAAAGTAAAAAAAGGAAATACCAAAAGAAAAGGAAGAAAATAAACAAGAAACAAAAAAAGTACCTTGACCATAGAAAGCAACAATGGTGACATAAGAGACCAAAACACAAACTCAGAGAGGGCAGAATGTCCACAGAAGAAATCTCAAAGAGTAATAAATTGATCTCAGACTAAAGAGGCTTTTTGGAAATGCTCATAAATATTTTCAAAAGGCAAATGAAAGAGGTAAAAGAAAAAAAATGAGCAAAGAAATGAGAGGCATGCATGAAAGAGTCAACAATTTGGAAAAGGAAGGAAAAATGCTTAAAGAAAACAACTTTAAAAAGTGGAATAAACCAAATGCAAAATGTGATACAAAAGATAACTGAAGAAAATCACACATTAACAACTAGAGCAAAGCAAATAGAAACTAATGACTTTGTGAGACAGCAAGAATCAATAAAACAAACTAAAATGAATGAAAAAATGGAAGAAAATGTGAATTACCTCATTGGCACTGAACAGCCAATCTGGAAAATAGATCCAGAAGAGACAATTTAAAAATTATTAGCCTACCTGAAGTCCATGATCAAAAAAAAGAGCCTAGATAGCATTCTAGCAAAGGCCATTAAGGAAAACTGCCCCAATATTATAGAAACAGAGGAAGAAATATTCATTGAAAGAACCCATGGATCACCTCAGCAAAGAAATCCCACAAGGAAAACTCCAAGGAACAGTGTCATGAAACTCAGAAGCTATAATCTCAAAGAAAAAATGGTGCAAGCTTTCAAAAACAATCCAAATATCAAAGAGTAACAGTCTGACCCTGGATTTGGCAGCTTCTACAGTAAAGGATAAGAGTGCATGGAATACCATGTTCCAGAAGGTAAAGGACCTGGGTTTACAACCAAGAATTAACTATTCAGTAAGACTCAGAATCATCCTTCAGGAGATAAGATGGATCTTCAATGAATTAAGAGATTTTCAAATCATTTCTATTGAAAAAAAACATAACTAAACAGGAAATTTAATCTACAGAGACAGGACTCAAGAAAACCATAGAAAAGTAAAAAGGAAATATAGATATATATATTTAAAGGTTAAACTGTTTACATTCCTTGATAGGAAAATACTATTTATAATTCTTGCAAATTGTATCCAACACTTGGACAGACAATGAGGGACATCACATGGATTGGAGATGTAGTTGTGAATGGACTCTGATGTGATAACATCAAAGAAAATGACATTAAAAGGTGGGAAAGAGTCTATAGTGGAAAAAGAGGAAAAGGGAGCTACAATGGGACAATTAGTTTACATGAAGAGGTCTAAAAGATCAATTAAAATTGAGAGGAAGATGAGCATTGTCTGAAACTTGATCTATTCAGTTTTGACTCTAAGAGTGAATAACAATCATTCAGTTGGGTATGGAAAAAAAGAAGTAGGAAAAGAAAAAAGGAAAGAAAAGGGAGGAACAGGATAGAAGGAAGGACAGAAACACTAGGGAAAAACTAGGAGAAGGGAGGAAAGATTGATAAAAGATAAAATAGTAAGTTGAATAGGTTAAACAAAACACTAGTAAAAAAAATGGGGAAGTGGTGATAAATAAGAGTGAGTGGGGTGAATAAAAAACAAAAAACAAAAACAACCCCAAAAAGAAATAGGAAAAGAAAGAAGCAAAGAAAAG
>JAJPUD010013884.1:7653-33713 GCA_023553655.1 Myrmecobius fasciatus | reverse complement strand
AGAGGGGAGCTGAGGCAAATTTCTCCTCCTATCTGGAGCTCAATGATTCCCCCACCCCCAACCCACCCATGGACAGATGGGACATCCCAACATCAAATGTGAGGCTGGCTTATTCTGGACCAAACGTCTCATGGAGAACTCAGTCTTTCTTCTCTATTCTCTTTGTGTTGGGAAACAAAAACAAAAACAAACAAACAAACAAACCCTGAGATGCTAAATTCATAGTTTTCCTGTTATTTAGTCATATCTATGATTTCTGTTTAATTAGTCTGAAAGCCAGTTGGGTAAAGTTTGATTGGTCATAACTCTGTTCAATCTGGGGGCTTTGCTGTTGGGGAGAGTGAAAGAAGAGAAGAGATAAAAGTGTAAGGGACAGAAGTGTGGACTCTGCCTAAATCTCCCACCGGGGGACTCGGGAATATCCAGGAGAAGGGATCTAGAGATATGCAGACCGAGGAAATGATCACCATGTTGGGCAATTAAGAGTTGGCCAATGACCTCAGTCTGACTCAGTTTTAAATGTGGGATTAGCTATGATAATACTGAGACCGAGTTTTGGTCAATTCCTCCCTCCCGCCTTCCCTTCCTTCCTTCTTTCTGTGTGTCAGACATTGTACACACACACGTGTACACACATATACAGGAGAGAGACAGAGAGAAAGGAGGGAGAGGGAGAGAGACAGAGACAGAGATTTGGGCCAAATACACCATATCATTGGTATTGCACACACTGACAAAGAACAGCTCCTGCTCTTTGACTTTCAGTCTTTAGACTTTCCAGGAGTGAGGTCTTGAGTGGTTTGTCCAGGGTCCCAAAAGTCTGGGTCAGAAGCAGGATTTGAACCCAGGGCCTCCAGAGTCAGGCCTTGGTCAGAACTCTATCCCTGACTCCACACTAACTTTCCCATATTCTAAGGGGGCATTAAGGGGATCAGGAATGAGTCAGGTGACCGGGATGTAGCTGGGCTTGGGGAGGGGAGGATCAGCTCATTTGCGCTTTAGATGGGACACGGCTCATTCCTGTAAGCTGGCTGAGAGTCGGCTGCCTTTGCTGTTGGAGGACTCCTAAAGGCCAGAAGGGAGCACTCCCCAGAGTCCCTGTTCCCAGCTAAGGGACCTTAGGGCTGGTCTAGGTCACCTGCCCTCCTCTCCCTGGTGAGCAAAGTCCCAGAGGGAACTGCCCACACTTGGTGTCCATGGGTGATCTTGCCCACATGGCACCTAGAGGAGCCCAGGGCTCCCTCCGCTGCATTCTCTGCCTGTTTCCCCTCCTCCCTTGTTCTTTTGGAAGTGAACAGTTAAGGAGTGTCGGCCCTTCCTGAAGTGATAACAAGGTGTCCTCCAGCTTAGCTGAGGAGGTCCAGCCATCTTTCTTAGGTCAAGTTCTTCCCGGAGGAACCATTCATCTTCAAACGCCGCTGGGGAGTGCTCGCCAGACCTCGGAGCACTTTCTGTAGCCAGCGTCTTGGTCAGTGCTCAGCTATGACCGGTTGACCTTCTGGGAGGGGAAGCTGAACACATCTGGCAACCCCCCCCCCCAAGCAACATTTGGATGGGATCCACTCATCTCTGATCTGCAGCTCCCGGCGCTCCCGGGTCCAAATCCGGTCACGGACTCGCCATCCTTCCACTTCTCCCCCAGCTCCTTTTTAGGACAGAGTAGCACCTGTCCAGCCCCTGGGAGATAACCCAGCTTGCACAAGGTCAGAGACATCGTCTCTAGTTTGTTGAGGAGAAGCTCATCAGGAGGGATCCAGTTGCTCAAAATGACCCGATAAGAGAAGAATCAGCCAATCACGAAATGAGTAACGGCCTCCTTGTGCAAGCCATCAAGAGACAAAGCAGAAGGAAGGTCAGGTGTCAGGCAGCTGTCGGGACTCACAAAGGCGGCTTGCTTCAAAGATGGCGGGAACGGATCCCAAGGATGCTCTTAGGAAGGCTCCCTCCGAGCCCCTGGGCTTGTTCTTCCACAAACCTCTTGGGGCGAGAACCACCAGAAATGGGAAAAGCTCTGAGCCAGAACTGGCCGGCCAAACCAGACCAAGCTTTATTTTACTCCCAAGGCCAAGCAGGGGCTCCCAGGAGACCGAAGCGGCCAAGAGATTGGGCTGGTTGGCAGGAACTGAGCTCAGCCACTTAATCTTGGGAGATTTTCTGTATATTAAATTGCCCAGACCGGGGTGGAGCAGCTGAGCCCGCTCCGACTCCTGCCGATGTCCGTTGGGTTTGCTATGCAGGAATGAGACTTAGAAGCCCCGTGCCTCAGACCATCTGGTGCTCGGAGAACTTCCAGGATGCCCAGGCTGGGGAGTTAGCTGGGCTGTGCTCCTGTGCAGCGTGGAGCCAGAGCATCGGGGTTCAAATTCCCTATTTGACACCGATTGCAATAAGCCTTTTCTCTTTGGTGCAGGGGATAGAGTGCTGGGCCTGGAGCCCCCAAAACCTGAGTTCAAATTCAGCCTCAGACACTTCTAGCTGTGTGGTCCTGCAAGTCACTTAATTTCTGTTTGCCTCAGTTTCCTCAACTGTAAACTGATGCCAGTATCTAACTTGTGGGCTTGTTGTAAAAATCAAATGAGATAATATTCATAAAGTGCTGAGCAAAACGCCTGGTACACAGCAGTATTTTTGTTCTTTTTTCAGCTGCGTCCAACTCTGTGAGATCCTATCTGGGGTTTTCTTGGCAGAGGTATTGGAGGGGTTTGCCATTTCCTTTCCAGGCATTTTACTGATGAGGAAACTGAGGCAATAGGGATTAAATGACTTTTCCAAAGTCACACAGTATCTGAGGCTGGATTTCAACTTAGGTCAGCCTGACTCCAAGCCCGGTATTCTACCTCGCTGCCTATGGGTTACATTTGTGCATGTATGGACATTGTGTGTGTGTGTGTGTGTGTGTGTGTGTGTGTTATGCATGTGTATGTGTGTTTGTGTACATATATACACATCCATATATATATATAGGTGGATGTATGTGTATATGATGTATTTACCTTTCATTTATCTATCTATATCTATCTATCTGAGAGACAATTCAATATGACCTTTCCAAGTGATGTGGCAGTAAAAAAACACCACCTGATGGGAACCTGATTGAAAGGTGTGGCTGCCAGGAAACAAATGACTTTCTGTCTTCTGTCCCACTGAGACCACAGCATTGCCTTCAGTTCTGGGCACCCCATTTTAGGAAGGACATCATCAAGGTGACAATGTCCAGAGAAGGGCAGCCAGTTTATTTTTTTGCTGAGGCAATTGGGGTTAAGTGACTTGCCCAGGGTCACACAGCTAGGAAGTGTTAAGTGTCTGAGGCCACATTTGAACTCGGGTCTTCCTGACTTCAGGGCTGGTGCTCTATCCACTGCACCACTTAGCTGCCCCATCCAGTTTGTTTTAGAAGTTATGAGTTCAGTCACAATGGCTCAGAGCCCCCAGTTTGGAAAATTCCTAATGCAGAAGGCTCAGAGGGGGAAGGCTTTTTTCCCCCCACCCTTTCCCTAAGATCATGCAGCTAAAAGACAGAGCCAGGACTACCCCTTCTCCTTATTCTGCTCTAAATTCCCTGCTTTTCCCATCATGCCATTCTGGTTCCTTTTCTCTTTTCCCTTTATGTCATCTCCCTTGGCCACCTCATCTGCTCCCACAGGTTCAAATATCACCAGTATCAAACGAAGACGGGCCTTTGTTTCTGGAAAAATTTGGGGGTCATTAAAGGCAATTTCTTGAAGGCAACTCAGCCTCATCTTTTCCTGTTTTGGGGTACTATTCACTGATGGACAAGTTGTGGATAATAAGGCAAAGATTGGGGATCCTTCAAGAACAGAACCATGTGGGGAGAAGCTGGGTGCAATGGCTCCCCAATGAACTTGAGGCACAATTCCCTGGCTCTGTTCCAAACTGGAGTCAGAGAATGCTGGAGATGTGCTGATGACTCCTGGCTCTCTTGACTAGGGGGAAGGAGTTCATGTGACTATGGGAACCCTGCCAGAGCAGATCAGAGCAGGGGAAGGACAGGCCACGTGTGCCCTTTGGATCTCCGAATCCCTGAGCATCTGGAACTGGCTGGCCTCAAGCGCCAGCTGATTGGAATCCCACTTCTGAGGCTTTGGCGCTGTTGGAGGTTGTTGCACAAGTCCCTGATGTTCTTGGCCTAGGCAAATCACCCCTTTGCATGTTTCAGAAGCTGGGAGTCACTGGGTCAATCACGGCACATTTGGCAGTGTCCATGTCTCTGTGGCCTATGGGCACAGAATCCTACTTGCCCCCTTGGGTCAGTTTGTGGAGATGTACATGTTCCAATGAATCTCGAGGCAGTTCTCAGTAAGTGAGGGGTTCATCTTCCCTCTTTACTCTTCTTGCCTTGGAAGGGGTCACTGTGTGGCTTGGCCAGCCTCTGAGGCTATCATATGCTCCCTGGGTCCATGTTGTTTGGATTAAGATGTTTACTGAGCTTTGAAATCTTGCCTAGGAGTTCCATTCAAATGATTAAAAATGGTCACAGGTAATCCCGGCTTAGCGTTCGGAACATTGTAATTTCTCCTTGGGGACCGCTGTCCCAGTGGATTTGTTTCTTCATGCATTCAAAGACAAGAGAGTCCAACTAAGGAGACACAGAGAGGGTGAGCTACAAGCTTCTTGAGAGTGGGGACTGGTTTGCTTTTGTCTGTATGCTCGGTACTTGGCCCAGTGCCTAGCACATATGATCGTAGAAGAAAGCCATAGAGTCCGGTCATTTTTACAAATGGGGAATGAATGAGAGGCCTTAGGGACGTGAAATGATTTGCCAGGCTCACAATGATGGGATTTGAATTTCTGGGTCCAATGCCCTTTTCACTGCAATCTTACCGACTGAATTAAACAGAACAGAACAGAGCTGCCAATGAGAAAACAAAGGAATAAGAATCACCCTTTAATCAAGTATAGAGGTTAAGAAAAATCTGACCTCTAATTTCATCTTCAAAAGTCCTACATTAAGTGACAAGCTATGATCACTTTTGGCCACACCCAACCCCCCCTATCCCCCAATGATCAGGAGTCATGCTTTATATCCATTAAGCACAAGGAGACCCTGCCTTGGGAGGGCACCTGCTTGCTGGCAGTTCTTTGAGAAGTACCATCTTAGCCAATGATGCTTCAGGAGGTTCTTCCTGGGAAGATGCATGATGTAGGAAAGTTCTCAGGGGCACATGTCCCTCCCAGGTGAGATCATCACTATCACAAAGAATTTCATTAGAAGTTGCCTTCAGGCTGCCCACTGTCACCATTACTATTTAATATTGTATTAGAAATGTTAGCTTTAGCAATAAGGGAAGAAAAAGAGATAAAAGGAATCAGAGCAGGTAATGAAGAAACCAAATTATCACTCTTTGCAGATGACATGATGGTATACTTAGAGAACCCTAGAGACTCAACTAAAAAACTACTAGAAACAATTCACAACTTTAGCAAAGTGGCAGGATTCAAAATTAATCCACATAAATCATCAGCATTCTTATATATTACCAACAAAGTTCAGCAGCAGGAGATACAAAAAGAAATTCCATTCCAAATAGCAGATGATAGGATAAAATATTTGGGAATCTATCTGCCAAGGAAAAGTCAGAAACTATACGAACTAAATTACAAAACACTTTCCACACAAATAAAATCAGACCTAATCAATTGGAAAAATATTAAGTGCTCATGGGTAGGCAGAGCGAACATAATAAAAATGACAATACTACCCAAACTAATCTACTTATTTAGTGCCATACCAATCAAACTTCCAAGAAATTATTTTACAGATCTAGAAAAAATAGTAGCAAAGTTCATTTGGAAGAACAAAAGGTCAAGGATTTCAAGGGGATTAATGAAAAAAAAAGGCAGATGAAGGTGGCCTTGCTGTACCAGATCTAAAACTATATTATAAAGCAGCGGTCATCAAAACCGTTTGGTACTGGCTAAGAAATAGAGCAGTCGATAAGTGGCACAGGATAGGATATCAGGACTATCTAGGCAATAACCTTAACAATCTAGTATTTGATAAACCCAAAGACCCCAGCTTTTGGGATAAATACTCTCTATTTGGCAAAAACTGCTGGGAAAATTGGAAACTAGTGTGGAAGAAATTAGGGCTTGACCCATACCTAACACCACATACCAAGATAAGATCTAAATGGGTTCATGATCTAGATATAAAGAGGGACTTAGTAAGCAAGTTAGAGGAATGTAATATAGTTTCTCTCTCAGACCTGTGGAGATGGAATAAATTTATGTCCAAAGAAGACCTAGAACTCCTAATTGAACACCAGATAGATCATTTTGATTATATTAAGTTAAAAGTTTCTGTACAAACAAAACAAATGCAGACAAGATTAGGAGGAAAGCATCAAATTGGGAAATCATCTTTACATTTAATGGTTCTGATAAAGGCCTCATTTCTAAAATATGTAGAGAATTGTCTCATATATATAAGAATTCAAGCCACTCTCCAATTGATAAATGGTCAAAGGATATGAACAGACAATTTTCAGATGATGAAATTAAAACCATTTCTAGTCATATGAAAAGTTGCTCCAAATCACTATTGATCAGAGAAATGCGAATTAAGACAACTCTGAGGTACCACTGCACACCTGTCAGATTGGCTAAAATGACAGGAAAAGTTAATGATGAATGTTGGAGGGGATGTGGGAGAGCTGGGACACTAATACATTGTTGGTGGAATTGTGAACGGATCCAACCATTCTGGAGAGCCAATTGGAGCTATGCTCAAAAAGTTGTCAAACTGTGCATACCCTTTGACCCAGCAGTGTTTCTACTGGGCCTATATCCCAAAGAGATGTTAGAGGAGGGAAAGGGACCCACCTGTGCAAGAATGTTTGTGGCAGCCCTTTTTGTAGTGGCTAGAAACTGGAAACTGAAGGGATGCCCATCAATTGGAGGGTGGCTGAATAAATTATGGTATATGAATGTTATGGAATATTATTGCTCTGTAAGAAACGACCAGCAGGATGATTTCAGAGAGGCCTGGAGGGACTTGCATGAACTGATGCTGAGTGAAACGAGCAGAACCAGGAGATCATCATGCACAGCCACAACAGTATTACATGATGATCAATTCTGATGGACATGGCTCTCTGCAACAAAGAATTGTCTCAAACCAGTTCCAATTGTTCACTGAAGAAAACCATATACACCCAGAAAGAGGGACATGAAATATGGACCACAACGTAACATTTTCAGGATCTCTATTGACACTTGCTTGCATTGTGTTGCCTTTCTCTGATTCTTTTTTTTCCTTGTAGATAGGATTTTTCTTGTATAACTTCTCAAGCATTTCAACATTATTAACATGTAGTGGACTTCCTGCCATCTAGGGGAGGGGAGGGGACTGGGGGTAAAATTTGTAATGGAAAGCTTTGTAAAGATCAATGTTGGGGAACTACCCATACATATGTTATACAAAAAAAAAAAAAAAAAAAAAAAAGTTGCCTTCAGACCTCCAAGCTTGCACACATCATCACAAGGACTTGATGACGGCCTTTGGCAAGACCCAGCCAATGACACGACCACCATCTGGGAGGAGGAAATTGATGTTGGCCTGCAGGTAGGGAAGCCATGCGGCCCAAAACGGAAATCAGGAAGACTTCAAATAGATTTCTTTATCCCTCAAGTCCCCAGGGAAGTAACTTTCTGTTCTCTCTGGAGTTCTTTTCTTTACTATTTTTTAATCTGAAAAGCCTAGCCCACTGGCATTTTGTCATGAAGGTCAGCAAAGAAACTGCTTTGTTTGGAAAATTTTCAGGTACCACATTTCCCACTTGAAATAAAATGGCAAGTTGAATTAGTAACTCATCCTATCATTCATATCAGAGTTGGGGGGTATCATATTATCATGGAAATTTAAGTAATTCTATCATTAATTTTTTAAGATGAATAAAAAACAATTAAGAGCTTCAAAATGAGGCAAAGCATGATTTATGCCCCAGCCAGAGGCCTGTGATCTCATAGCTATATGAAATCCCCTTTACACATAAAATATACATTGTGATCTTTGCCTTCTTATAGTGCTCACACTCTTGGAACGGGGCTCCCAGTGACTCACAAAGTCGTTCTCTCCAATACGAAGGACATTTGTTTGGTCAGAGACAAACTTGAAATCCACCTTTCCGATATGGTGGCTACTTCGCACTGCTGCTTTCCAAGAAGAGATGCCAAGTAAAACCAGAGTAGGAGGCTCCACATCCAAAGGCAGGGATGGGACCCTGGGGTCCGACGGCTGTTTGATCAGGATGTTGAGCTTGGATTTTTTGCTGTCTCGTCTCCAACTGATCGCTAACAGCCCCCTCAAAGGGTGCTGAGCTTACAGGGTTCCTGAGAGAGGGAGACGTCCGAATCACCAGAAAGTTTAGTTCCTTTCTTGCAAATATCGTGTGAAGATGGAGCTGAGATGGTCCTAATAGGAGGGCACAAGCAGTGGGGCAGACGGCGGAGGTCTCCAATGGCTACAAAGGGGAAGGCAATGGTTAAGAGGTGAGTAAAGACTGCCCTTGGCAGGGAAGGCCCAGAGGTTAAGGAAAGGAAAGGGGGAACAGAGATTTGGCCAAAAGGGCAGAGATCATGAAGAGCTGGTCTTGCAGGGCTGCCCACAGCAGCCCACCTTGGGGCTCATGGGCTGGGACAGCATTCTGCAGCTTCTCCCTCACTGGGCCATTCTGTCCTGCTGAGACGCTTGGCGCTGATGGTAGGCTCCAGCCTGGGCTGGAGGAGAAGCAGCACGTGTAACCATCTGCCTCGACTAAAGCGTCCTCCTCCTTTGTAGGAAATGGGTCCAGCACCTCCTTCCTGGGGCTGTTGAAGATCTGGTGTTAAGTTTAAGTGTGCACAGATAAAGGGGAGCAGTTACTGTTTGGACCATTTTTATAAGTTACTGTCTACTTAAAAGACTTTTAAAAAGTCAAACCACCAGCATTTTCTCACCCATGACAATCAATCTCTGCTTGGACCTTTCCATCAAAAGGGCAAATTATTTAAAAACGCATCAAGACCATGCCTGTTGTGACCAAGCACCTTCTCCAAAACCCGAGGGCACTTTGGAAAGTATCCTCAGCTTCTGGAAAACCAACCAACCAACTCTTCCCACAGCACCAACTTCATAAAATCCAAGCTGCTCCTCCAGGTCAGATTCTGTCTTATTTTACCTTCCTGCTTAACGGAGCTGCAAAACAAAAATTTCCTTTAGTTATAGCTCTGACCACTCTTCAAAACCCAAAAACAGACATCCAGAAAGGTTTAGTGTAAACATATTTAATGTCACTGAAATTACATTTCCTTCAACACTTAGAAAAAGCTCCAGGACTTCAATGGGTTCAAATAAATATCCTATGAGATTAATTGTCACACATGTGGAATTGACTTTTAAAATAACAGTGCACAATTCAGGACCCTTTGAAAAACAACTAAAGTTTTCAAAAAATGTACAGTAGTACAGAGCGCTGAAGGAAATCTTACTACAAATATCAGAATCTCCCAGTCTCATGAACGAATGAAACCACCCAATGAAAGCACTTATTAAAACGCACTATCCAATCGGCATAAATTTGTGAAATTCTCTTTTTAAATAGAATTATAAATGGAAGTTGCGTCCTTCCAAGTACGGAGCCAACTTGAAACTCCAGAATTTCAGGAGAATCGTTCTCGGAGCTCAACAGTGCGGCCTAGATCCCCTCTGTAATGCAATCTCTTTCTTAAGCAGCTCCCTAACAAGTCTTCCTTGACCAGTCACTTCAGCAAAGACAAGCCTGTCTTTCCCTCTAGACCTCAGCCACAAGAGGAGCCCAAAGGGCAACGCTTAAAAAGAAGACCCCAAAGGCCTTCAAGATTCTAACCAAGAAGTTCTCGCTAAGTTTGAGAACTAGAAAGGGGCCGAGACACAAAGAGGCTTCTCCTTCAGGAAGGGTCTAATGGGGCGGAGGTCCCCCACCTGGGGATCAACGTTTGGACCTCTCGTTTCCCTCCCTTTTGCAGCTGGCTCTGATTGAACCGGACCCTCATACCCAGCGTTCCCGAGGTCTTCTCCAAGAAGTCTGTCGGGTTTCCGTCCCCTCTCGTGACTTATTTCTCACTGCCAGCAGTGGGCACACTGAAACGTCAGCAGAGAAGAGCTAAGATTTACCAAGCCAGTTTGCTAATATAAGGAGACCATTGTCTTTGCGGACCACTGCATTTTAAATCATTAATGGAGACAGGCACGTTTCCCTATCAGGAGTCACTACAGAATAAGACCTAACCACATAATACTGTTGTACTCCAAATCAATAAATATTATGGGACTAAGAAGCCATTCAATGGTGAATTCAGCACAATGTTTAAGGACCAAAAAAATATGTATCTGCCATATGTATTTTATCCCATGTTCTAATAAAGAATGTCAGGCTGTTTCATCCAAGAGAACACAATGAAAACGTCGCTTTTCTCGATTGCTCAGTACACAGGATTCCCAAGTCTGATCTTGAACAGAAGAGACGACGAATCAGTTTTCAAGAAAAGCCACGTAATCGGTCAATCGGGCTAATTGTTGTTCATTGGGGATCGGTGGAACTGGAGCAGGCTCTGTTTACAAAAACAAGAAGAGGAGATGTTGATATGAGCCATGGGACAGCAGACAGCAATCACACTTTCAACCCCCCAACTTCAAAAAATGGATTGCTTAGGACTGGGATTTACTTGTTTCGGGGTCACTGGGAAGCTTCTGAGGGTCAAGTCAAAAAGGATAGCTAAGGATAACTGAATCCAGTCCTTCTTTTGACTAGAATCTGTGATTTAGTGAACAACAAAAAAGAAAAGGATTGGATCACTGGGTTCCCCCCCCCCAATTTTCTTTTTTAATTCCCCTTTTACTGAACAGGGAGAAAATCTAGAAGGAAAAAAGACATAGTTAAGGAGCCAGGTGGGAGGGCAGCGTATGCTCAAATACTCTGCCATTTCAATGCCAACAGGAGGCTGACATCCAAGGGGGGCAGAGCAAGGACCCTTAAGGCGCTGCAGGAGACTCTGGAAGCCTCAGGCCCACCCTGCATCCTCACCAACCTAAGTCCCAGTGATCACCATCCCTCTGCCAATGTGGTAAAGTCCACAATCATCACTGTGGGACAGCTTGAGAGCACCATGGCTAGAGCACAGGTCCTGAAGTCAGGAGCCCTAAGTTCAAATCTGATCTCACACACTTAACACTTACTAACTGTATGGCCCTGGGCAAGTCACTTAACCCCAAATGCCTTGCAAAACAATCTACTAACAATTGGTGACTGCTCCATTAGGGGCAGGTCTTGGTCCCTGCAACCTGGTAAACTACCATGTCAGACCAAGGGGATTCTCTAAGAAAAGAACTGGATCCTCCTTCTGCCCAAATTCAGAAGTCCAGGGTCATAAAGAGCTCACTGGGGAAGTCAAACAAGACAGCCCCAATCCGTCTGACAACAACCAAACATGGTACTTCATAATGTTCAATAATAAAGACTACAAGGCTATGACCCAGTCTGTGCTGGCGACCCATGGGGCAGCGAGGTGCTACAGGGACGGGAATGCTGGGCTTGGAGTCAGGAAGACCAGATCTGGTCTCAGCTACTTATTGGCTGAATGACCCTGGGCAAGTCACTGTACCCGTTTGCAACCTCCGTTTCTCCATCTGTCAAATGAGACAGAGAAGGAAATGGCAAAACCTCTCCAGTATCTCTACCCCAAAAAACCCCCAAAGGGGTCACTGAATCAGACATGACTGAAAGTAACTGAACATCAAAAACAATAACAAGTCCATGGAAACTACAAACCTGATAAAGGAATAAATCTGTTAAAGGAAACGTCCAGGGAACCTGCAGGGAAGAAAAAGCAAAGCAAAAGTAGTAAACATTTTCCATACTAAAGTCATAAACCCACAGAAAACAAGTGCATGTTTTTTCAATGGGTCACTATGCAAAGCCCTGACAGGCAGAGCCCTGGTGGACCAGAAAGGACCCCCGGCCAGGACAATCGGCCTCCGCAGCCCCTGGTCCCACGAGATTGTGGGGCCACTAGAACTACCCGATGACACGGAGGAAGGGACGGTCTAATGAAGTGACCAGCCCTTTGTCAGATAGCGCACCAGGGGAAGTCTTTGCAAATCTGTAAAACTGATATTTTGACCCATAGGTCAAGAGGTTACATTTCTTATTAATCTGTCCCAACTGAGCCTGGCACTCGGCTTCTGGCACTCCCTGCCATCTTTGTGACTGTCATCAGCACCTTTAATCTAACTTGTTGGTAAGAATGTCGAGATGACCCTGGGCCCAGCCTGGGCCCACGGCACCTTCCCCAAGAGGTCGCCTTCCAAGGTGATGCCAATTTGTCCATCAATGGCCAGGCAGCTAGAGAATGGCGCTTGTGCTTTGCCTGTACCGTGCTGCCTCCCTCACACTTACTGAAAAGGCCTGTTTTTTTTTCATAAAACTGGTAGTGTTTGCAGTTCAAGGCCCCCTCGTTGGATACAAAGTAGAACACGGCCTGACTCCAGACCAGGGTTGGGTTAGCTAAGTATCGGATGGCTGAGCCTTCCCTCCACCCCCGTGGGCAGCAATAGCCAGGCAGCTGCAAATCTTGGGCAGATTTGGCCCGCACGGTTCTCCCTACCACTCCAGAGCTGCTCTTCTTCTTGCCCCAGACTCTCCCCACGCTTTGTCTCCTACCACAAACGTCCATGGCATCAGCTCGCCCCTCTGGGAAGGCTCTGACTTTGGGGTCAGTCCCAAGAATGGGACAAGCTTTTCATGCACGGCTCCTCACCAAGCACCCAGTGGGGCACGGAGGAGGACGTGGAGAGCCCCCACCTGCAGGAAGTCCTGCGGCAATGACCCTGGGTGGCATCAGTCCGGGCACAGGCCCCAATAAATCCCAGAGGTTTAAGCTGCTCGAGCTCCCTGTGGGCCCAAGGGTCACTTCTCTGGCTCTTCTGCTGCAAAGAGCCCGCCCATCCTTCCTGGGGCTCCGGACCTGCCTCGGGGAGCCCGCCCCGCCCCGCCCCGCCCCTCAGGGAAGGAGTCAGCCCCCCTCCCCCGTCCATCTCAGAGCGGCCCCAGGGGAGCCTGTACATGGAAGCTGTGGCTGGGCCGTGGAGCTGCAGCGCCACCTACCGGGCTTCTTGGGCATCACCATCCTGGTGCTGGAGTCGGCCTGCCAGCCTTGCTCTAAGACACCTGTGACACAGCAGGGAACAAAGGTGAGCGGGGGAGGGGATGTTTTCTCCTTCCCACGACCCCCACAACCGCCCCGGGCCGAGACATCGTCCCCACTTTACAGATGAGAAAACTGACACCCAAAGGGATTTCTGGAGGGCAGAAAGCAAAACGATGGCAATGGCTGCCACAAAGCAAAGCCAGGGAAGAGCAGAACGCCTGCTGAGGGACCCGCAGGTCTGCGACACTGAGGGAAGGAAACAAATGCAGCAGGACCCTCCACCTATAATTTGTCCCCGAGGGGACACGGCTTTTAAGCTGCTGGGTTAAATGCATTCTCTCTTTTTAGGGAGGTTCCCACCTCCAGAAGCTTCTCCCTAAGACCCTCCTGCCTGTGACCCTCAGCTGGGGGGCCGGCCCGGGGTCCGAGGCTCCTCGTAGCTGCGGCCCCCGGCCCAGGCTTTACCTCTATCACGGAGAAGCTGCACATCCCAGGGCCCTGGGCACGAGTCCCACATGCTGTGAGATGCTGAGGATGCCCTGAGGAGCACCTGGTCTCCCTGGGGATAAGTGCCCCGGGAAGGAGGAAGAGGAGGGAAAGCCATGAGGTGCGAGAGGAAAAAGGGACAGCGGGAAGGCCCAGGAGACACGGACAGGGTGAGATGGGGCTGGGGGAGGGGAAGGGCAGGGGAAGCCGGGGTCGTGGGGGTGGATGGGGAGAGGGCACCTAGAAGGCCGGGCGCCTCAGCTTCCCCAAATGACCCGAGCACAGGGAGACAAACTACCTTTCACCGCTTCTTCTACGGGAAGTCCCACAAATGCTGCGAAATCGTCGGCGATGATGGAGGTGTACGCCTGAGAAACCAGCGCAAAGGCCCTCCTTCTCGTGGCATCTATACAGTGGGGAAGAGAGAGGCGTCACCACCCCGGACGGCCTTCCTGGGCAAGCCAGCAGTAGGGTCTGAAGGCTCCCCCCACCCCAAAAGCTGTCTGTTCTTGGGGTCCACGGGGTCCTGTGCTTTGGGGGGGGGGCTCACAATCTCACATCTCTCTTGAAAACTTCCTGGAGACGTAAGAAAGCCGCCTCACCAAGACATTTTTATGGTCTTCTGTTTTCCCAAACAATGTCAGTGTTTACCTTCACAGACCCTCGTGTTCCAGACTCTCCCCCCCAAAATCTGGTGCACATTAAACACGTGCAGTTGAAAGAAAAATCCAAACAAACCAAGGCCAGAGGCGGTGGCACTTCCCGCTCTGCCTATGCTACGATCCACGTGGGTGGACAGCAGCCCTCTGCCCTCTCCTGAGGCCTGGGAGCCCACGACTCCCCCGGACACTCTGGGCCACAGAGAGGGTCGGAAGGGGCTTCTCCTGCCCCCTCGCCTACTCCACCAGGGGCAGCCCTGAGACCAGGCAGCCCAAAGGGCACAGGCCTGCTTTTTGCACATAGCCAGGGCTCTGTCCCGCTCAGAGGGAGGCGGCTCGCTCCAGTACCCAGGCTGTGTCCCACTCTGATGTCCATGAAGTGCCCAGCTCTGATGCCGGGACCATGCCCCGCTCAGAGGGAGGCGGCTCACTCTGATGCCATTTTGTGGGCAGGGGCTGAGGACAAGCTGCTGGGCAGCTCTCTAAGAAGTCCGGGCCAGGCCTCCCCAGGCCACAGTGCCAGGCCGGACTCTTGCACACCGGGGCGTGTCAGTCCTGCCTGGCTCTGCTGCAGATGGGAGGAAGCAGCGAGCGGTCACCTCGGTCCAGTTCTGAACACCCGCGACGTGTTAATGTGGCTGCTGATACTCAGGAGGGGGCAGAGCGCTGGGTAAAAGGCACTGACAGAAGGGAGGAGGAGGAGGAGTTTCCCAAGAAAGGCCTCGCAGCAGCTGCGCTGACTGGATAAAGACTGAAGCAGAGACGCCTCCGATGGCCATTGACCAGAGACCTGAAGGAAGGGGGGGGGGGAGACAGGGGCTGCACCCCGGGGGGTTTCTCTCAGGGGGACGCACCTTCAGCCTGTTTTTCACCAATTTTCCTTGGGGCCACAGGTGAATGCCCAGGAGAAGAGGGACAAAGAAGGGACCATAGAGAAGGGAAGGGGGCTGCCCCAAACACCCCCAAGTTGTGCAGAGTGGGAACAGGGGCGGGCGGCCTGCGTTTGGCACCACCAATTGGGCAGGGCCCTATAGGCCAGGTTGGAACTCAGTGCCAGCCCCAAGAGGCAAAGGGGAGCAGGGGGCACAGAGGGCAGACCACATGACCTCACTCTTGACAAAAAACTGGGTCCCCTGAGAAGGTTCCACAGGGCAGAAGATGGCCAGGGGTGACCATGGGAGCCCCAAACACTGTGACCTCCTGCTCCTGTCCCCCTGGCATTCTGAGGCATGGGGCCAGACTGGGGCCTCAACCTCCCAAATCCTGCCAGCAGGATGACCAGTAGCCCAGCGCCCCCCTGCACTGGTGCCCCTGCCCCTCCTGCTCCTCCTCACACAAGACCAGCCCTTCCCTTCCTGCACCTACGAGGGCTTCTGTGCAGTCTCCATCCCTCCTATCTGGGGCTCCAGCAATGCTGAACCAGTCACTGCCATATGTGTCTCCATACCCTTCCCGTCTGCAGAGCTCCCCTTGCCCATTTCTCCCTGATCCTAGAGGAAAGCTCGAGCTTGCCCAGCCCCCTTCTGGTCCCTCTTTTCCCTGCCCTCTCCCCATCCCGCAGCTGGTTTGCTTCCCCAGCAGGGACAAGACTCCCAGGAGACATGGGACCTCCTGGGGAGAAGTTAGGGCAGGGGTTGATGGAGCAGTTCTCTTGACAGACAGAATGGATGAGATGTGGCAGGGGGAGGGGAAATAGAGAGAGAGAGAGGGCAGAGGGTCTAGACAGGCCGGGGTGTGTGTGTGTGTTTGGGGGGGGGGGGCGGTGTCCACTTCAAGAGTCAGATGGCTGCCATCCAAGGAGCCCTCAAGGCAGCTGAGGATCCAACTGCAAAGGAAGGTGGCCTCCAGGGGTCAGGAAACCTGAGCCTGACTGAGGAGGGCACTGTAGGCTCAGTGGCCGAGACCTCAGACTCATGGGACCGAGCTGTGGGGCCCCCCGGGGTCATGCAAGTATTGGGGCGAATATTGGGCTCCACCTTTCCTTTCCAACCAGGTCAATAATGCTCTGACCTCGGCCAGCTGAGTGACCTTCAGCCTGCCCGCAACATCTCTGGCTCATCTGGCCAAAGGGCCCCTGCTCTAACAGGTGAGGGAGTCTCTGCTCCTTTGACAAGCCCCAGTCTCCAAAGTCTGGGCAGCGCCACGCTTGTAAAAACTGCTTCTCTTATGGAAAATGCACAGCAACCGAGCGGGGCCCTCGTGTCAAACCTCAAGTCTGGGGCCGGCACCGGGAAAGATCTTAGATCAAGATGGCGCTGCCATCCAATGCTGTCACTGTGCCAAGGGTCTTCCTCTCTGAAGTCCCCCCTCCCCTCACCCCGCTGACAGACCTAAACCTGAGGAACACGAGGAGCAAAAGGAGTATGGGCCTGGCTCTTCAGCAAAAGTCCGACCCTACCTCGGAGAGCCTCCATGATGGGCTGAATGGTCTCCGACCACTGATGGGAGCTGATGGTCGTGTAGATTCCTGGGAAATCCCTCTGCCAGATTCGCTGTCCTACCGACCAGATCCCCCCAAGCTCCGAGTTTGCCTGCAATAAACAGAGACACCTTCACTGCCCTCGAACATCGCCATTCTGCCCACCTCCCAGCGTCCCGGGCTTCCGAGAGAACCGGAGCAATGAGGGACAAAAATCGAAAAAGAGGGAATGACCCAGAGCCCCATGTGTAGGATCACCTGATGTGCCCAGTGGTCAGTGGCATCCAACAAGAACAGAAACAGGGACCATCACACCGGACCCAGAATCCCCGTGGGCCACCTGTTGACTTGGTTTTTAAATATTAGCCACCTTTAATTATAATTTTATTTATTTGCTTAAATATTTCCCAGGGACATTTTAATCCGGTTTGGACCACACTGGGGGGGAGGCCTGGGGCCTCCTGTGCCATTTCTTATTTGGCTGGAACGTTTGCTAGTTCAAAATCACGAAGCAGAATCTGAAACAGATCTGTTCTCAAATGTACTCAACTGTTGCTCTAGTCTGAGTTTTTCAAAACTAAGATTAACATATAAGCACAGCTCAGCCTTCTAAAAACCCAAGAAAGCCACGGCTGTGTTTCCAGACTGAGCCATGGAAGGAAATCCTATGTTAGAGATACTGGGGATTTACTGTACAAAATAAAAAGTTTTCTAATATCAGGACTTACTCTGTCACTACAGAGCCCAGACTCTTGAAGAGCTGGGAGGTGTGTGAGATCCTAAACTCAGATTACGTGGCAACAGGAGCCGCTGAGAAGAAGGCACTGACTCCTTCAGTCACTCTATAAACCTTCTGCAAAACTTCAAGGACTTCTGACATCACTGGGAAGGAAGCTCCCACTAAGGGCCCCCCATTGCCTGCCCAAGTCAGACAGTGACCGGAGCCTGGCCCATCCCATACAGGGCTTCTGTTGCCCTGAGCTCCAATGACAGACTCCGCCAGGACTATCACCCAAGTCTTTCCAGCTTCTTTGGAGAAAACCACTGCTCAAGAGGTGCACCTTGTGCCCAAGTTGGGGGAAGTGGCTTTTCATGGCTGGGGCTGTCACGCTGCCTTACACTCTGCTGATGTAATCTAGGAGAACTGAGGATGTGGAAGCCGGGAGGCGGTTTGGAGCTAACCCAGGAAGTGATTAAAACAAGCTTTTGAGCCTATCAGGTAACCACCATTTCCCAAATCACTCTCTCATTTATTTGAGCTGCTACGTTTGTCCTAGGGCTTGTGACAGGACTATTGCAACAGGAAATACTGAAAAACATGTCATGACATTGGACGGATGGATAATCACTGAACAATAACATTTCTTTTAAACACACAACCCAAGCAAGATTTTCATGTGGGAGGGAGGGAAAAAAGGACTAAGTATTTATAAAGTGCCTACTATGCATCCCATCAAGCACTTTCCAAATATTATCTCCCTTGATGCTCTCAACAATCCTGAAAGGCAGATGCTGTTCTATTACTTCCCTTGCTTTACAACTGAGGTTATTGAGGCAAGTGGAGGCGACTTGCCCGGTCATACTAGTAATAGTAAGTATGACTCCAGGCCCAGTGCTGCATCCACTGGGCCTTCAGCTGCCTCTGTGGAACATTGATTACCGCACCAAACAAGTGTCACTCAAATGCTTCTCTGGGCCATGATTTTCATTGGCGGAATCGGATTCTAACCATGAAAGGTCAGCAAACTTCTGCATTTGTAAATCACTCAAGAGAAATATAAGGCACGAGACAAGGAAAAAAGAATTGGGGAAGTTAAGAATACTCTGAGCGATTACTATCACTATGACCTTATTAAATATATTTAAAGCATAATAACCTCACGAAGGAGTAAAACATACATGCAGATTACTTACCGATTTGATAGCAGGAGGAATTCTTTTCCAGAGATATCGGGCATTATTCCTGATTTGTATCCCCAAAGGAAGAAAAAAAAAAATCAATTACAATTTGCTTCATTAGGTACAATATCCTAGAGCTACAGAATGGTTTTGAGATTTACGTTCCCCATTGCAAGCTCTGCCTAAGCCCACTCTAGAATTCACTTGGGCCCATCCGTGTGTGTGTACATGCATGGGTGAGGCGGGAGAGAGGCAGCGTCCCAGCTGGCAAAGTCACTAGTCCCCGCGCACTCTTCTGATCAGGAGAAAATCCATTAGCAATGCAAATGAATTTGGGTATTGGGGGAAGAATGGCCCCCACCTCAGCAGCTGCACAGCCAGGGTCCCAGGATGCTCCAGGTACTGGTTCTCCACACATGGCCCTCAATATTCCCAGTGTGCCTCAATTTCCTCAGGACCACGTGGCAAGCATATTCTACCTAATCGAAGGCAGCTGTTGCCCTAGACCAAGCTGTCTTTCCCTTGGTGCTGCCAAAGTTGCTCAAAAAACAATTTAAAGGAAATCTCAGGACTTCTCAAGAGGCTTACTTATAGGTTAAGTCTAAAAATGGAACTTCTTTCTTAGTTTCTGAACATTTAAATACATTTTCTTTCTTATCAGTTTCAGAATCTAAAAATAGTCATAATGTGGATTACACTGAACTTCAAACACAAGTCTCTCTCCAGAAAAATGACGTTCTTTAAAAAGTTAGACATAAATCAGCTTTATAACGAGAATCATATTCTAAACCCATCCCGGGAACAATTTCAACTTGATCTCATCTAGTTCAATGGCTGTGGTCCACGTGTGCTGTCTGCTCAGCACTGGAAAGCACAAAGGGTGACTCACTCAAGAACTCAAAGTACCCATTAACGTAGAGAGATACCCGCAGGTAAAGCACAAGACAGCGGATGTCTGGGGGCCACACGAGCATGACAGTAAATGCTGGGGCTGCTCCGTGGATGGCTGAGGGAAGCCGCCCTGGGGGAGCTGCAGGAAGGCAGAGTTTGTGGCCAGGGATGCCCTGTGTGGACTGCATCCCTTCCCCATCGGGGCCCACCCAAGGATGAGACCAGTGGGATCCCTGCAAGCCACAGCCACAATTCACAGCATCCAGGTTGTTGTCTTTTTCTCTCCGGTCTGGGCTGCAATCTGGCCCACGCCTCTCCGAGGGAGCACAGCCGGCCGCCTGGAGAGAGGAGCTCCGTGTGCTTCTCTCCCGGGAGGCCCCTGGCAGCGCCCATGGGAGAGGCGAGGCTTCCTCTGGGGGTGGGGGTGATCTTCTTTCTTCTCATTTAAAGGAGATGAGCCAGTCTCACACTACAAATGCTGACTTGGCATTGCCCTTGAACTTTTTTCTAGTTCCTTCAATTCAGTTTTGTTCAACAAGTGTTCACTATTAAATGCCTGCTGTATACAGGGTGGCGGGGACTCAAAACAAAAAGGACAACTGGCCCTGTCCTTGGGGAGTGAACTTTTTTTTGGGGGGGGAGGGAAGGGGGGAGGTAGGGGTTGAGCAGCCAAAGAACAGGGAGGTAAATACGAGATTCTCTAAGGAAGGAGAGGGCTGAGCAGCCCGGCTGTCTGACCCGGCCTCACCCCGGGGGGCCAGGGGCCTCACCCAAGGGAGGCTGGAGCAGGTGAACAGAGGGCGAGACAACAGAGGCTGTGCCCGTGGCCTGCCTCTGCCTGTGTAGATCTGGGCACCTAGAAGGGCACTCTGCGAAGTGCCAGGGACCAGCCTGGGCCAAGCCCAAGGTTGCCCAGCGGGCGCAGTGAGAGCCTGGCCACGGTCAGCCAGACGCGGACACTTACATGTCATTGTGCAGCAAGTACAGAGCCAGCAGCTGCCCGTAGACGGGGGGCGTGGCGATGCCACCGGGAGCCTAGAAAACAACACACACAGATGAGACACCAAGGCGGCACCGGGGGAGACACGGCCAGGAGCCACCAAGGCCTGGGTGCGAGTCCTGCCATCGAGGTGCGCCGGGGCCCGGGAACCTGCTGATGGGGGAGAAGCTTCTGCCCCGCCCGGAGAAGGCCTTTCCTCCTCTGGGAGTCCCCTCCTCCCACGAAATCCCAGGTTCAGCCCCTACGTCCGATTCTTTGATCAAAAGCATTAAATAGGCATTACTAAAAATGAGCCGTTCTAACTGAAACGGGAACTGGTGCCGGCGTTCCAAAAACAGCAGGGACTTGCAACAGGATTTGTGAAGTCGAACAATGCAAGCTCTGCCCGCGCTCCGGGGGGGTGGGGGGTGTCCTGCTCTGCCACTGGGGGGCACCGCTTTGCCCGTGCTCTGGGGGGGCCTGCTATGCCACTCCATGACCTGCTTCCATCAGAGGTGGCCTCGGGGGCCCCTGACTGGTGGGAGGGGAGGGGGGCTCCCCAAACATGGGGAAATCGGGAGGACCAGCCCCCTCCCCCATCTTACGGCAGCTGCCGGCCCTGCCTGGCTGGGCGACCCTTCGCTTCACCCCGTCTATACCTGCCAGGCACCTGTTGGGGCCTAGCCCAGCGCCTGGCACACAGGAAGCACTCTATAAATGCTTACTCCCTTCCCCATGGACATTCCTGAAACCTGGGGGACCCAATTATAACGTCACCATGGAAACACAGCAAAGACCAGAGTTCTTCTTGCCCAACCGGACTCCTGGGCCCTCTCTGGGGGGCTCGGGGAGACTAAAGCTCGGTCCCCGCTGGCCGGTCCGAGCTCCTGCACGTGCCACTGAGGGGAGACGAGGGTCCAAGTCCCCCGAACCCGGTCTATACTAAAGGCAGCCGAGGAGGGGGCTCACTGAGACCAGGAATGATGGGGGGGAAGAGGAAGTAGGGGGCAAGCTTGGCAGGACCCGCCCTCTTCAAGTCCCTTGATATGCCCAAGGAGGAGCTGCCCCACCTCCAACCTCCACTGGCTTCTTCACAAGAGTGATGAGCATTCATTAGGCACCTACAGCTTCCCCCAGCCTCTCAGACCCAGTCCCACCTGTCTCCAGGCACAGGGCCACATTCAGGCCTTCCTGGAGCTCCCCTTCCCCCTTCCTCACCCTTCCACTCCCCCCACCCTGCACAAGGGAATCCCTTCCTTTCTGTCATCAGCTGCCTGGCCTACAGCAGGGGCCTAATAGATGCACATGGCTGCATAGCAAGCTCCCTGGATCCTTCTGTCTCTGCATTGCAAACGCTTAAAAAATGTTAGGGGATCGACAGGTTTATCCCCATCCCTGTCCTGCCCCCCTCCCCGAGCTTCTGGGGGGCTGAGCTGGCTCACTTCTGTCTCCACGTTCTCAGGACCCCACATACAGTAGGAGAATAATAAATGCTCATTGAATAAAGAGATCTGGCCTAAAGACACATGGGGGCCAGTCCTGATCCTCCTCCTAGACAGGACGGGGTGGGGTGGGGACTGAGCGGGAGGGGTCTGGCTCTGGCCTTCCCCTCCCAGAGCCTCAGTTTCCCCACCTGCAAAACGAGAGGATGCAGTCCTTGGGCCTCATCTGGGCCAGACTCTGTTGCTAGGGTAACCGCCCTCCAACCTGCGTAGGCTCTGTAGCTCTGGCAAGGGGCGCTCTCCCCCCCCCACCCCGCAGGTTCTGTTGCCCCGTGAGCGCGCCCCCGACACAGCCCGAGCAGCGCGCTCCCGCGGCCGGGCCCGCCGGTACCTCGAGCTCCTGGTTCTCGCACTGATCCAGCAGCTTTTTGAAGCTGAAGGCGGCGTTGTCCGCCATCACTGCCACGGGCATCTTCCCCACCTGCGCTGGGCCAGGGCCTCCTCCTCAGTCTCCGCCGTCGCCGCCGCCGTCTCAGGCAGGGCCCCGGAGCTCACAGCCGGCCGCTGAGTCCAGGATCCCTCAGGCGGCGTCGCGCCGAGAATGACGCGCTCCCGGCGCCGAGCCCTTCACCAGCCACGCCCCCGACTTCCGGCTCTCTTTCCGCACGCGCAGATACCTGACTTCCGGCTCCCTCCGCAGAGCTCCGCCCACCGGGAGGCATGCGCCAGCCGCTCTGCCCGGAGATCTCGATGCTCTGGAGGACTCCTCTCCGGCCCACCCTTGGTAGGAGAGAGGTCAGAGGTGAAGATGCGGCGATCTGGAGCCTGGGTCCCGCATCCCGGACCCTCGGTCCTTCGGCTCGCCGGCCCTCACCGCACTCTGCCCGCAGAACTGGGGGCCAGCTTCTGCAGACGGGGAAACTGAGGCCCAGACTTGGCAAGGGCAGCCAGTATGCGCCGTTTTACAGGGGGAGAAACTGAGGCTCAGAGAACTGAACTGCCCGAGGTCACGCAGCTCACAGGTGCAACTGTATGGCCCAGACAGTCCCAGTAATGGGACTCTCCCCCATTACACATGTAACCCCTCCCCCATTACACATGTAACCCCTCTCCATTACACATGTAACCCCTCCCCCATTACACGTGTAACCCCTCCCCATCACACATGTAACCCCTCCCCATTACACGTGTAACCCCTCCCCCTCCCCATTACACGTGTAACCCCTCTCCATTACAATGTAACCCCTCCCCATTACACATGTAACCTCTCCCCCATTATACATGTAACCCTTCCCCATCACACATGTAACCCCTCCCCCTTCCATTACACATGTAACCCTCCTCTTCCCCATTACAGATACAAACTTTCCCCCATTACACATGTAAGTTCTCTCCCATTATATATGTAACCCCCCCTTCCCATGTATCCCCTCCCCATTATACATATAACCCTCCTCCATTATATATACAATCCCTCCCCTTATTACAAATGTAAGCCCTACCCCATTACAGATGTACCCCCTCCCCCCTCCCCATTACAGATGTACCCCTCCTCCCTTCCCCATTACAGATGTACCCCTCCTCCCTTCCCCATTAGAGATGTACCCCCTCCCCCCTCCCCATTACAGATGTACCTCTCCTCTCTTCCCCATTAGAGATGTACCCCCTTCCCCCTCCTCATTAGAGATGTACCCCTCCTCCCTTCCTCCCCTCAGGGAACCCCAAGTTGGAGCTAGTTGACACTACAGTGTGAGTTGGGAGCAGGCTGATAAAGGCTCTGCCTCGGGGACCTCATTTCGTTACAGCCAGGACTCTTGGGTCCCCAAGTGGGCCTTCCTTGTGGAGGCCTTAGCTTTGTGGGCTCTGGGTTCAGGCTGTGGTAGTGAGTTTCCCAGGACAGTTGCCTTCTAAGTCAGGAGCATTTCTTTGAAATAATTTTTCAGAGGAGTTTGGCGGCTGCTTTGCCAGCCCCGAGCCCATTTGAGTTCTCTCCTGAGGGGGACTGGGTGACCCCGAGTTGACTTGGGCCCCAGGTCCCTTCTGGGAAATTCCGTGGGGAGCGCTCAGGTTTCCTTCTGAGACAGGAAGCCGGTGTTCTTTGTCCTGAGTGCCTTTTCTTTCTTGCCATTGTGTTGGGGAGGGCTATTTCTAGCACCCAGAGAGGCCACGGGTAAGCCCTAAGCGGGCAGTAATCTTTGGTTATCATGGTAGGAGACGCCCTTTGTAGGAAGGTGCCATATACCTCTGTTGGGGCATGGGGGATTTTCACCTATTATTTGTGCAGTGAAAATTTCTATGGGATGATGCTGGCTGACCGTTCTTGTGGTCCAGCTCTGGGGGAGGCATTCAAGGTCCTCTTGGGACCCCAGAGAAGTCTTCTGGGCTGGGGACATGGGTAACGGGTTCAAAACAAACCTTGGCCAATTGTCCGGAAAAGCAAAACTTGGAACAGCTGGAGAGTGCAATGAGGGCCTGGCAGATGATCCCTGGGAGCTTGAGCTGTCCCTGATCTGGCCTCTGGAAGCATCTGATGATGCAACGTGAAGAAATGGGGTCTCCAAGGAAGAGATCTCTGACTATTTCTGGGCTGATTGTTACTGCTGAGTTGCTTCAGTCGTGCCCCACTCTTTGTGACTCCTGGGCAAAGATACTGGAGGGATTTGCCATTTCCTTCTCCAACTCATTTACCCATGGGGAAACTGAGAGAAACAGGGCCACGTGATTAGAGACTGAGGTAGGATTTGAACCCAGGTCCTTCTGACTGCTGGCCCAGCTCTGTATCCACTGTCCCACTTAGCTTCCCTATATGGTCTGATTATTGATTGACTGCTGAGATGGGCTTGCATAAAAAGGAGCCCTGTAAGGGCGACTGAACCTTTTTTCTCTGCCTGGTTGGTTCAAGTGAGGAGAATGCACTGTAAGTCTCTGAGTGGAAAGAGAGAGGTCTTGGATCAAAATGTGGCCAAGGAATATGGGCCTCAGTTGGTCTCTCCTACTCTTAGGGGATTGAGGATCATACTAGGCTGTGACCTTAGAAGTCACCAGTGGAAGCCTCCAGCTGTCTGGAGCTAGAGTTCATGCCAGATGTGGACAGCCCAGTGAGGAGGGGGGTTCCATGTGACCTGCTGACCCAGCCCACATGTGGATTAAAAGCACCAAGAGGGAGCCTCAGCCATTCATTCATCAGCTCTGCTGCATTGGAGAGGGAACTTGATGGCGGCCAAAGCTTTGTAGAACCTACTTCAAGGTTTAGGCCCAGCTTCCCAGGGTCCAAAGAGGTCTAGGGGGCGATGTACCCTGAATATGAAGAGAGACTTCTGCTTTCGTGTGTTTTCTCAGAAAACATGACTTTGTCAAAGCTCATTAATATGAATTAATGATAACCAAGGAATAGTCTCTGAAGAACGTTGGGGAGAACATGCTGGATTGGGGACTCAAAACAATGGCATAAGAGAAGGATTTCCCCCAGGTAGGGGAGATGGGGGCCTGCTTGGGTACCTGACTTCTGAGAGTCAGTTGAGTTGGAGTTGGGACCCCTTACACCTTGTATGCACCATATAAAGGAGAAAATAGCTGCAATGGGTTGAGACGTTAACCTGGGAGCTAGTCCAACTCTCCCCGTTTTTCAGAGGATGGAAACAAGGCACAGTAGAGTGCAGCTGACCTCTGCTGGCTTCTGGGATGAGACTTTCCCACGGTGACCTACTGTGCTACATCAGACCTATGGAGGCAGGAGGTCATAGGAGACACCTTCAAGGTGCATCCCAGGCAAAGCGAGTGATTTCATTTAGCAGGAAAGCAGAATTAATTTTCAGAAAATGACCCGCCTCCTGAGAAGAATATGAACCGTCCTTGCGGGAAAATGTTACGTTTGCATTTTAAAAACCAGTTGCAAATCACCTTTTGGCAGGCTGTGAACATAACTCCAAAGGGGTTGACAAACTTGTTCTTTTGGAAGGATGCTGAGAGCAGTAAATCCATCCCCTGGAGGAAGAAGTTCCAGGGCCCTTTTTGCACAATCCAAAGAAAAGTGCCAATGATCATTTAATCAAAAAGTGTTAGTTAAACATCAAATGTGTGTCCCAGCTCCCTCTGCCATT
>JAJPUD010013883.1:31784-42572 GCA_023553655.1 Myrmecobius fasciatus | reverse complement strand
AGAGAGAGAGAGAGAGAGGAAGAGGAAGAGAGGGAGAAAAAGAGAGAGAAAGAGAGAGAGGGAGAGGAAGAGAGAGACAGAGACAGGGACAGAGAGAAACAGAGAGGGAAAGAAGGAGGGAGGGAAGGGTATGTGTGTGGGAGAGAGACAGACAGAGATGGGGGGGGGGGGCTGTGTGTGTGTCTGTGTGTATGGCCTCTGCCAGCTGTGGGTTGTATCTGTGTTTGTTTTTCCCAGTGATAAGTCACAGGGAGATGGAAGAGATTTTCCTGGATCTTGTTGAGGAGCCCATCATTAACAGTGATGTCTGCCTTCCCCAAATGTGCTCCCGACCCACATATAAATCAAAGGGAGCGATTGTTCACTTAAAAACCACGATGTGTTATCGAGCACCAAATACATCTCTCCCCCGAGTGCAGATTGTAAAGAAGAACTATGAGGGTCTCTTCTGGGCCTGCCCCTCCGTCTGACTCCTGTCCCCATGCCGTGTACCCCCCCCCATCTCTTCTGCCTGACTGGGTTGTTCCCAGTATGCTGCAGTCCCCCCCTGTGCAAGTGCATCTCAGCCTCCGGCCTGGCGTCCCATCAATCATTCTGGTGAAGAGACTTGTCCACACCCCACTGCCTTCCCTGCTCTTCCTCACTGCTGGGTACAAGCTCTCCCTCCACAGCCTGTTGTTCCAAAGAGAACAGACCTTTCAGATTTTCTAGCTGATCTCTGGGATCTGTTACTAGTTCTAGACAGAGGCTTTTCCTTCACATTCAGGTTTGTTCCTTGTGCCCAGGAAGCCTTCCCCTTCTGTGTCACAGTGTCCTCCGAGGAAGGGGAGAATCTTGTTTATCCCAGCTTACCTATAGATGCTCTCTCCCTATTAGAATGATTTCTTTGTGAAGAGGGAGGGACTGTTTTGCTTTTCTATCGTTATCTCCAAGGTTAAGCATAGTCTTTTGCATATAGTAAGCACTTAATAAATGCTTTTTCATTCATTCTTCTTGATCAAGGGCCAAAATATTATACCTGCACTTCTATCTCTAGAAACTCCCAGGAAGTTCTCATCTCTGGAAAGCTGAAAAAGAAGATTCTGTGGGAGAAGGAGCAGGAGGGGCAGATTCTCTCAACATATACCCCTGCTTCTCACCTGTCATTGACTTCCTAAGTAGCAAGATCAATCCCCCATTCCTTACCTCCCCTTGATGTGCAACATTAAGCATATATGACTTTGTAATTGACATTTATCAATAAATTAGCAAATATTTACTCTAGTCATTATTAGTATAGATCATATTTATATAGTATTTTGTGATTTATAAAGCATCCTCCTCAGACACTTCTGAGGTAAGTAGCACAAGTATTATCATCCCAAATTTACAGAAAAGGAAACTGAGACCCACAGTTACCCAGAATTACCCAGCTTCCAGATCTGCATCTAAAAGTCTGTGTTCTTTCTACTGTAACACATTGCCTTAATGTGCTCTGTGCTATGGAAGATACAGAATATAATGCACAAAAAATCCTGTCCCCAAGGAGCCTGAGCAGCTAGGTGGCACCATAGTGCACACAGGAGACTTGGAGGCAGGAAGACTCATTGTTCCAAGTTCAAATCTGGCCTCAGACACTTATTGTGTGACCCTGGGCAAGTCACTTAACCCCACTTGCCTCAGTTTCCTCATCTGTAAAATGAGCCGAAGAAGGAAATGGTAAATCCTGTAATGTCTTTGTCAAGAAAGCCACATGTGGAGTCACAAAGAGTTGGACACAACTAAAAACAACTCAACGACAAGGAGTCTACAGTCTAGTTTAAGTTATATCCATGAAAAAAGAATGAATGTCACAGACAAGAGATAGTAAATAAAAAATGAATGTCCTTGAAGGAGTTTGCAGGAAGGAAAAAAATCAGTAAGGCTTTATCCCAAAGTCCCCATTGTCATATCTCCTCCTGCTTTTCTTGCCTACAGGGTCTTTTCTCTGATTCCACCTTACCCCACTGATGAATGGGATTTTCAATTGATTAATTGGGAGCTGTTTGGGAGCTGTGTGCTGTTTTGTCTCTTCCTTTCATAACTGATCTTTCTGTCAACCCAAAGGATGATCTATTTTGATAACCAGGGTCCCTCTTGGAGGACTGAGCTGTTATCTGCATTGTTTTCTTCCCATCTTCCTTATAGAACATCCTTTCACTTTCTCTGCAGATCGAGTATTGGTCCCTGTGTCTCATCTTTCTCCACAAATCCTGGAACCACTGTGTCTGTCAACAGTGAGAGATGAGTAGACTCTCTTCATGACGTCAGAGGAAAAATATCCACCAGACTGCTCATTTCAGATGCTCCAAATCATCAGGCAGCCCCCAGCTTCAAGGTAAGGGATAATTTATTTGATCAGTTGTGCTCTCTCTCAGCAAGGGAGAGGGGAAGCTGCCTCTCAAAGAAGTGGTCAGTTCACAAGCAGATGTGGTACAGATGTGCAACAAGTCAAGGGGGGAACCAGGATAGACATCTCAATTAGAGCTGAAGGGGGTTGTATTTGGGGGCAAGTGACAGATAAAAAGCCTATCATTTGCTGAATAAATGGTCAGACAGGGTTCATGCCCATGACCCAAGTGAGGTCATTCTAAAGGGAAATCCCTGAAAACAGGTAGGAATGGACAAAGATAGAAAGAGGAGGACATGAAGATTCAATCCTGAAATCCTTCCTGGAAAAGCATTTGGGGATCCTGAAAAGGTTTCAGAGAGAATCTGCTATTTAAGCTCATTTCTCTTCCCCAGGAAGTCAGTACATAAAATGGATCTGAATGATAGGGGGAAAATAAATTTGGGTGAAAAGTAACTCCCTCTTCTAGGCAGCTAGGCAGTATAATGAGTAACATAATGAATGAGACTGGAGTCAGGAAGAGCTAAGTTCAAATCTTATTAATTGTGTGACTTTGGGTATCTAAGATTCCTCAACTGTAAAATAGGGATAATAGCAACAAGTACCTCACATATTTGATAGGAAGATCAAATGAAATATTTTAAAAGTGTTTAGCATATAGTAGGTACTTAATAAATTCTTGTTCCCCCCCTTTTTGTTTCTTCAAGGAACATGCATGTTCCAGATCTCATTTTAAAGCAAGTATATATAAAATGAATCATAGTTCTGGTGGGTTCTGTTACAAAATTAAATGCTTCCATGAAGGGAATAATACCTCCCAAATGACTGAGTTAAGAACTGGGGTAAATAAGGAATTTAAGGGTATGACCCAGACTTCTATACCAGCAGTATTGCACCTAATGGGAGCTGTACATTTTGCAGCTGTTTAGATACAGCAAAGAAAGGTCCCCAGACAGAAAGAAATCAGCAGTTGAAGTTTATTGCTCTCCATCCCTGATTTTTAACTCTACTTTTGTCTGTATTGCTTTTGGATTATGTAGATCTATTCATCTATCTCTCCTTTCACCCATTCACTCAATCATCTGTCGATAGACCCCCCCAACCATCCATCTATTTGTTCATCTATCCATCCATCCACCCATCTATTCACCTATCCTGTCATCCATCCATTCTTCTACCTACTTTTGTTTTTATTTATTTATTTATTTATTTTATTTTATTTATTTTATTTTTTTTATATAAAGCTTTTTATTTACAAAACATATGAGTGATTTTTCTACATTGACCTTTGCAAAAACTTTTTTTTTCCCAAGTTTTTCCCCTCCTTCTCCCTACCCCACACCCCTAGATGACAGGTAATCTAATACATGCTAAATAGGATAAATTATATGACAAATACAATACATGTATACATATCTATACAGTTATCTTACTGCACAAGAAACATCAGATCTAGAGAGAAAAGGAGAAAAAACCTAAGAAGGAAAACAAAATGCATGGAAATATTCACAGAAAGCATTAAAATGCTGTGTTGTGGTTCACACTCAGTTCCCACAGGCCTCTCTCTGGATGTATATGACTATCTTCATCGCTGAACAATAGGAACTGGTTTGAATCACATCATTGTTGAAGAGAACCATGTCCATCAAAATAGATCATCGTATAGTCTTGTTGCTGTGTGTAATGTTCTCCTGGTTCTGCTGACTTCACTCAGCATCAGTTCATGCAAGTCTCTCCAGGCCTCTCTGAAATCCTCCTGTTCGTCGTTTCTTACAGAACAATAATATTCCATAACATTGACATACCACATACCATTTTTATTTAGCCATTCTCCAATTGATGGGCATCCTTTCAATTTCCAGTTTCTAGCCACTACAAAAAGGGCTGCCACAAACATTCTTGCACATGTGGGTCCCTTTCCCTCCTTTAAAATCTCTTGGGGATATAGGCCCAGTAGAAACACTGCTGGGTCAAATTCTACCTACTTTTCTATCTCTTGGGATGCTTTGGGGCCATATTTCCTATGGATTTGTAGCTTAGTTGACCCTTCCCTTGCCCTTATGGTCCCTGGTATGTCGCTTGGTCTTCTGGCAGCTGATGAACTGACCCAGGCAATGCAGGCCTTATTCACAACATATCTGAGAGTTATTACCAAGAACTGCCACAGATCATAAGGGAACACTTCAGATGGAAAGGGTCATTTGTCTTTGAGTTTCCTCTAGACCAACAATCCTCAAAGAATACATCCAGAAGATCCTTTCAGGGGATCCTTGAGGTCAAAACTGTTATCATAAAAATACTAAGATATTTTCATTTGTAATATGGTAAATATTGATCAATACAGATCATATATACAAAAGCTCTTTGTGGAGATTTTTAAAGAGTGTAAAAAGTCCTAAGACCAAAAAGCTTAAGAATAATTGTTGTATATCCTACAAACTTTCTCCCTACCTAAGGCTCTCCTGGCATTTAGCTGTGATAATCTTCTTACTTGGAGGAGAGAAGAGTACAACTGTGAAAGAGTAGAATGAGAACTAGATCTTAGACTCAGAAAATCTGTATACAAATTCTACCTTTAGCTTTGGACAAATTCCCAAACCTCTGCTTTTTTTTTTTAATCTGTTTTTATCACCTGTAAAATGGGGATGATAATTCTTGTACTACCTATTTTCCCAAACTCCAATATATTCATATATGTGGATCACTTGGTGTACTACAAAGTGCTATATAAATCAATCCATCGACCAACAAGCATTTACAGAACTCATTTGTTAAAAAAGGAAGGTTAAAAATAAATAACAAACAAATAAGTAAAATAATAAGCATTTACTCTGTGACAGGCACTGTATTAGGCACTGGTATGCAGGGACAAAAATCAAAATAGTCCTTGCCCTCTGAGAGCTTGTTATTGCTAACACCTAGCATTATTTATATTGTCTACCATAAACATTTTTTTGAGTTTTAAATTTTTCTCCCTCCTTCTCTTACTTCTCCTCCCACTCAAAACAGCACGCAATCTGAGATAGTTTTACATGAACAATCATTTTTAATATATTTTCATATTAGTCATGTTGTAAAAGAAAAATCAGAACAAAAGGGGAAAACCACAAGAAAGAAAAAGGAAACAAACAAAATAAAAGTGGAAATAGTATGTTTTGATCCACATTCAGTCCCCATAGTTTTCTCTCTGAATGTAGATAACATTTTTCATCTGAAGTATATTGGAATTGTCTTGAATCACTGCATTGCTGAGAAGAGGTACATCTATCATAGTTGATCATCGCACAGTGTTGCTGTTACTATGTACAATGTTCTGATTCTGCTCACTTCACTCAGCATCAGTTTATATTAATCTCTCCAGGCTTTTCTAAAATCGTCCTGCTCATCATTTCTTATAGAGCATTAATATTCCATTACATTCATATATCATAACTCATTCACCAGTTGATGGTCATTCATTCAATTTCCAAGCCCTTACTACCACAAAAAGAGCTTCTGCAAACATTTTTGCACATGTAGGTTCTTTCCCCTCTTTTTTGATATCTTTGGAATAGAGATCCAATAGAGACACTGCTGAATCACAGTTTGCCTAGTTCTCTAGGCCAACCCTAGTTGGGCCTAGGTCTCCTATGGCTGGATCAGTTCACAACTCCACCAACAATGTATTAGTGTCCCAGTTTTTCCACAATCTCTCCAACATTTATCATTATCTTTTTCTGTCATCTTAGCCAATCTGATAGGTGTGAGGTGGTACCTCAGACACACATCTTACTGAGTTCAAATCTGGCCTTAAATACTTACTGTCACTATGTGATCCCAGGCAAGTCACTTAACCCTGTTTGCCTCAGTTAACTCATCTGTAAAATGAGTTAGAAAAGGAAATGGCAAACCATTCCAGTAACTTTGCTAACTGAAAACAACTCAGCCACAACATGAAAAGGATCTTTGACCTCAGGCTCTTCTTCAGCAAAACCAGAGTTAAAGTCCAGAGAATGAGACTAGATGATCTCTAAGTTTAAGATACTTTCCAGCTCTCAATCCTAAGAATCTATCACCAAGAGCACAGTAGAAACAAAAATTCAAATTTACCATTTGATATCATGCTCTATACCCTCCCCCAATCCGCTCAGTCCTAACCTAGGCCAAGGGATGACTAAAGAACTTTTATTGAGGGATTGGTTTTCTCCTTTAAGAGCACAGGCATCAGATGGACAGAGTGCCCTTACTTAACCTTGCCCACTGGGCCAATCATGGCCCTTTCTTCCAGGACTCTCTTAGATTTTTAGATGAGCTAGTTGTACTGGTCCCAGGAGATCAGGGTGTTATGTAGTCCAGGATGGACAAGGAAAGAGCATTAGACAAAAAATTCAGAAGGTCTGGGATCTGTTCCTTGCTCTTTCTCATTAATTTGCTATGTTACTCTGAGCAAGTTTATTTCACTTCTTTGAGACTCAGTTTACCATTTGTAAAAATAAGTGTGCAATATAATTCCTGCCCTACCTTCTTCATAGGATTGTGATGAGAAAAAGCAGTTTATAAATCATAATATAGGAGTGGTGCTAATTGTTGTTGTTGTAATAGAAGGCAAACCTGGCTTTTCAAAACTCTAGTTCTGTCTCTAAAAGCCTGCTGTGGTGATAATAGGGGAGGAGTGAGATACACAGCAAAGGGAAGGGGTGCTAGGTCAAAGAGGAATATTCTGTTTGGAGCTGCCTGCACCACTGCAATGGCCCACTTCCAATCTGTCTCCCAAGAGACAGCTTGGGATTCTCATCTTGGAGAAGCCCTCTCTAGGAGGCAGAACCTCCTGTCCTCCAAAGAATGTTGGGAAAAGTCCAGAGGAGAGACCTGGCAGGTGGACACAGGCCCAGACTTCACGGGGCTCAGGTTTTCAAAGTGACCTGGCTCTATATAGCACTCTCCTTAGTGCTAAAAGAGAATCAGCTAGTTAAAGAAATCCAAAGAAAGGCAAGTCCATTGTGTTAAAGAGAATGGTTGCCAGCTCTGGGGGATGCCATTGTCAGCAAGACTGACCAGGCTCCCCATTTTGCTGTAGGGGCCTATGCCTACTCAACCAGAAGTTCCCTCTCAGGCCATCTGGACATAGGGCCAGTATCTCTTATTTTCATTCACTCAAAATATAGCATCTTGACTTTATATATTTGACAAGGATCCTAAGATCATCACTTTAGGGATAGAAAAAGCCTTAGGGAATCACACGGTCCTATTGGATCAATTAATAGGAACTTAAGGTCAGGAGAATGGAATTGACTAGCCAAGGTCACCTGGGAAGTAACAAAATTGAATCTAGTAGTTCAGCCTCCAAATCTATTGGCCTTTCTATGTTGTTCAGTCATTTCAGTTGTGACTAATTCTTTATGATCCCTTTGGGAATTTTCCTGGCAGAAATACCAGAGTGGTTTGCCATTTCCTTCTCCAGCTCATTTTACAAATGCAGAAACTAAGGCAAACAGGGTTAAGTGACTTGTTCAGGATCACATGGTTAAAACATGCCCCAAGCCAAATTTGAACTCGGGTCTTCCTAATTGCAAACCAAGTACCTTATCCACTAGCTGCTCCAAAGGTCCTTATAAAAACTCATACCATCTTATATCTATATAGAATTTTATACATATTTTTATTTTTTATTGTAAGTTAAATATTTTTCCCCAATTACATGTAAAAAGAATTTAACTTTTTTTTTTTCAAATTTTGAGTTCTAAATTCTCTTCCTCCCCATTGAGAAGGCAAGCAATTTGGTTATATATATGTAGTCATGCAAAACAGATTTTCATATATATATTTTTCCAAAGGCCTTTCCCATATATGATGTCATTTGATTCTCCCAATGACCTTATGATCTGAGGGCAGTTATAAACTCTTCCCCTATTTTTGCAGATTAAAAAAAAATTCTGAAACCCAGGAAAGAGGAGTGTTTCTAATGGAAAAGCTGAGACTAGAGCACACATCTCTTACCTCTGATTCAAATACGATTACTTCAGCACTACACTTTCTTGTTGGGCAATTGCCAGAAAGCCAGAGAGAAAGAGCTCTGGGAAGGTAATTTGCCATGAAAACCAAGTTGACCCTGGGGAGGAGCTGCATTTCTGGGGTCCAGAGCTGATTGGTCCTTATGGCCCCTCAAAAATGATACCTCAGTGAGGATCCAGGGACAATCTTTCCCTGAACCATTTGCCCTTTTTCACTTTAGAACTGGAGGATGCTTGAGCCTTCCTGCACCCCCACCACCCCCCTGGTACTTTCTAATACTAAGGAGGCCCTCAAGAACTCTTGGCCCCATTCCTGGCCAGCCTCAAGTCCCTCCCTCCTCCCTCCTAGCCCAGAGAGTGGTCAAAGCTTTCCAAACACAGTAGTGATGCCATCTGGGTCACACACACTCAAAGAGACCCTGGAGGGGAGCAATTTGCTCTGCATGGGCTGCCTTATTGTCGGCTTTTTTTCCCAAAGTCTACTTAGTACTTGATTAACCTCCTATTTGGAAGTTCTCCAGCTAGCCCCTTCTGCTTCTTATCCACTTGCCTTTTCTATTAATTTAGAGAACTTAGAACTTAAAATTTGGAAAAAATGCTAAATTGTTTTTTATATGTAAGTGGGGGAAAATATAAACTATTAAATCTTAGAGATCATAGTCCAACCTTTTTATATGACAAAGGAGGAAATGTGCCTCAGACAGAAGTGACTTAACTAAAGTTACATGGCATTTTAATGGTTCAACTGAAACCAGGAGCCTCCTTTAATGACTATTTAAAATATTTTAGTTTTTATTAATGTTTTTATTTTCCATTTTTATATTACCTTCAGTCCATCTCTCCCTTGCCCTAGGAGCTACTTCTTAAAACAAAGAATAAAAGAGAAAGGAGGGGAAGCATTTCAGTAACACTAACCACATTAACTGAGATAGACAATATATGCCATGTTTTTCTCACCCATAATGCCCCACCTCTGCAAAGCAGTACATTTAGAGCTTTTTTCCATTGGAGCATGATACATCATGCATGCCTTTTACCCCAATGGACTTAGGGTCTTGGAATTCTGTCTCATCTTCTATTACTCAGTGGCTACAATTCACCACTCACTCTTATGTCCTTCCGCCTATCACTTGCCATCCCAATAAGAGAATCTTGCCTCATCCTCCTTTCCTTCTCCTCTGCCCATCTCCTGATATATTTTGTGCCATGAGTGTATTTGGGGAAAGCCCAACCCACTCCTTAGTGCCCATCTGGCATAGGGTCCTCAGGAAGACTGGGTCAGATCTGGGCAACCCTAAGATTTCAGGTATGCCATGAAAGCTCAAGCCCTGTGAGAATTCATAGCATGAAGTGGTTCTGTTTCAGGTCAGCTCTGGGGATGGGGAAGGGGAGTGCCAACAGCCTTAAAATGTGGGTAAAATGGCAAGTAGGCCAAGGGGATAGGGTATGAGACAAGACAAAGCAGTTGGCAGTGGCTCTATCTGGAATCTCCCTGAATAGTCTTCATCTCAATGGAAATCTGCAGAGCAAATAATCCAAGGAAAGATGCTGAGTTGGCCAGAGGGAGGGAGACAGAGACAGAGATAAACAGACACATGACATGGTACAGAAGTGATGGGGAAACCTCAAAGAGGTAGCTGATAGGTCCAAACACTGGGGACCAGGACACAGGGCAGGCTCAACCAGTAACGTCCCTCTCAACCCATAGTAGCAGCAGTTACAGGCTGACAGCACATCCCTAATTAGCCTCCCATTGTCCACAAGAGCTGTTGCATCTTTACTGCTGGGACTCTCCAGTGTCAACTGGGTATCTACGGCAACCAGTTCAGCAGTAGGCGAGAGTCGCTCATTTCAGCAGTCCTAATGAGCTCGGTGAGAGGACAAAGGAAACTGAGTGGGAGAGACTGGCACCCTGGTTCAGTTATCCCCATTTCCAGCCTTGGTGCTGCCCATCTAGAAAAAGGTCACTTAAGACCAATTCTATAGACCCCATCCCCAAAGGTCCAAGCAACCATTTCCTGGTTTTGAGAATATCTTCTGGCTTTAAAATTTCCCTTCCTCCAAATGCCTCTTCCACATGTCAGGCACAGGACCATTCTGGGGGCACAGCCAGAGTGGTCACAACTCAGATTGAGCACAGGGAAGGGTATGGGAGGAGGTGGGGGGAAAAGCCCTGTCCTGAAAGCTCTAAAGTTGTCAGAAGGGTTTTTCCTCTGAACTCTGGAGAGGTCAATAAACAGTCATTCACAATGATTCTGAAGCCCAGGAGGTGAATGAATCAAAGTGTAAAGAGGAAACAAGACAATCACAGTCCTGCCTGGGGAATACCTAGGTACCACCTTACCAGTCATAGATAGATAGTTGGATAGATGAATAGATGAATGGAAGGAAGGAAGGAAGGAAGGAAGGAAGGAAGGAAGGAAGGAAGGA
>JAJPUD010013883.1:0-31774 GCA_023553655.1 Myrmecobius fasciatus | reverse complement strand
GAAGGAAGGAAGGAAGGAAGGAAGGAAGGAAGGAAGGAAGGAAGGAAAGGAAAGAGGGGAGGGAGGGAGGAAAAATGGATGGAAGGAAAGATGATGGACAGAAGGAAGGAAGGAAGAGAGGGAGGGAAGGAGGAAGGAAAGATGGATGGAAAGATGGATAGATAGATGTAGGACTTCCCCAATTCTTATGTTTCCACCATCAATTCTTCCCCACCTCCTTTTATGGCAGGCAAAGGAGAAAGCCTATTATTGTCTTCTTGGCCTTGGACCAGGTTGACAGCACGTGGCTAGGGGATAGAAATGATAAAATGGACCATTCTGTTCTATTCAATCTAAAGTAATCTATTCCACTATAATCTAGTCTAACCCGTAGATAAATATAAGCCTTGAACATTACCCTATCATTAATGGGAGATGTGTGCTTCCATTGGCAATGCATCCCAGGAATATGAATGAAACATGTTGGTCATTCAGTTCACAGATGGATCCACCTGGGTTCTTGCTCCAACCCTACCATAATTGTCCAAAAGTAGGCCATCTCCTGAATATAGAATACCCCCAGAAATGAGGTCTTCTGGAAAGGAAAAAAAAAGCAAGTATAAACTGAAAAATAATATTAATTATAAGTCACAAGTAGGTAAATATACAATAACATATAAAGTTATTTTTTTTCTCTGTTCCTCAGTTCAACCTTTGTGAATGAAAGGACTAATAGTAGAGTAAATAGAGTACCAGGTTTGGAGTTAGGATTAGAATTCAAATCCTGCCTTATACATACATGTTAGCCATGTAACTTAGTCTCCCTCTTTCTTGGTTTCTTTGTTTATCAAATGAGGATGTTAAGCCTTTAAGGTTGAGCTTTAAATCTATATAGTCCATGATTTTTAAAGTCCCTTCTTAACAATAACAATCCAAGATCCTTTGAACATATTAGGATATGTAAATCTATTCCATTTTATTCCAATCTATTGCCTTGCATAATTATTAGATTTCTTTCCTAGCACTGGGTGCTAAATGATTCCAGGACAGGATTTAGAAAGACCTTATTCAAAACTGGCCCCAGACATGTCCTACCTATGTGACCCAGGCAAGTCATTTCACCCTGTCTGCCTCAGTTTCTTCATCTGTAAAATAAGCCAGAAAAGAAAATGGCAAATAATTCTAAGATCCTTGCCAAGAAAACCCCAAACAGGGTCATGAAGAGTTGGGCACACTTGTTCTATAACAATAACAAAAACCTAGCACTGCTTAGAAAAGTCTAAGTTGTGTTTCCTCCCTTTAAGTGGCAGTAATGTTTTATAGTAGCAAGACATAATAATGATGATGAGATGGCAATAGCACATATAGAAAGTTATATGATTTGCAAAGCATTCTATATGTTATCTTATGTGATTCTTACAGTAATCCTGGGAAGTAGGTACTATTATTATTATTATTATTATTATTATTATTATTATCATTGCCATTTTACAGATGAAGAAATTGAGGTTCAGAGAGATTTAGTAATTTGCCTAGAAGTACACAGCTAATGCCTGAATCAGGATTTGAACTCAGAACTTCTCCAGTCCAAATCTAGCACTCCCATGTGCCACTTAACAGCTTCTTATGTAGCAAGTGAAACAATCAGACAGGAATCAAATCGATCATGCTACATGACACTCACTACTTATCCCAGCAAGGGCAATTAAGCAGGGGAATCTCTGATTCAGACAGTTAAGTTCAGTGAGCAATCAGGAAGGAGAGAGATCAATGATAATCTCATTCCATTTTTGCAGTTCTCAGGAGGCTGAAAGGAAGGAGCAGTTGAGGATAGCCAAAGGCTGTGTTAGGAAGGGACTAGTAGAGGTGGAAAAGGGAAGCATTTCCTATGTCTTAAGTATTTTAGAGTCTCCTAACTTGTTTGATCATGTTTCATCTTTACCACTACTTGCCATCTTTTTTTAAAAAAATAGAATTTTATTTTTCCAAATACATATGTAGTTTTCAACATTCATTTTTGTAAAATTTTGTGTTCCAAATTTTTCTCCCTCCCTCCCTTATTTTCCCCTCCCCAAAATAGCAAGCAATGTGATAGAGCTTAAATGTTTGCCACTACTTTCTTTTTAAAAATAGTATATCATTTTTCCAAATACATGCAAAGATAGCTTTCAGCATTCACTTTTTTTTTTATTAAAGCTTTTTATTTGTATAACATATGTATGGGTAGTTCCCCAGCATTGATCTTTACAAAGCTTTCCATTACAAATTTTACCCCCAGTCCCTTCCCCTCCCCTCCCCTAGATGGCAGGAAGTCCACTACATGTTAATAATGTTGAAATACTTGACAAGTTATGCAAGGAAAATCCTATCTACAAGGACAAAAGAAAATCAGAGAAAGGCAACACAATGCAAGCAAATGTCAATAGAGATCATGAAAATGTTACGTTGTGGTCCATATTTCATATCCCTCTCTCTGGGTGTATATGGTTTTCTTCAGTGAACAATTGGAACTGGTTTGAGACAATTCTTTGTTGCAGAGAGCCATGTCCATCAGAATTGATCATCATGTAATACTATTGTTGCTGTGTATGATGATGTCCGGGTTCTGCTCGTTTCACTCAGCATCAGTTCATGCAAGTCTCTCCAGGCCTCTCTGAAATCGTCCTGCTGGTCGTTTCTTACAGAACAATAATATTCCATAACATTCATATACCATAATTTATTCAGCCACTCTCCAATTGATGGGCATCCCTTCAGTTTCCAGTTTCTAGCCACTACAAAAAGGGCTGCCACAAACATTCTTGCACATGTGGGGCCCTTTCCCTCCTCTAAGATATCTTTGGGATATAGGCCCAGTAGAAACATTCAGCATTCACTTTTGCAAAATCTTGAGTTTCAAATTTTTCTTCCTCCCTCCTTACTTCCCCCTTCCCCAAGACAGCAAGCAATGCAATATAGGTTAAAACATGTTCAGTACTTTTGTATTTCCCAATTTGTATTTCCATATTTGTCTTGCTACTTTGCCACTACTTTCAACATTGATATTGTCCATCTAAAAAGAAGGCTGTCTCAGTAGCATTCCTTGAATGGGTTCTAACAGCTTCAGGCTGTTTTTACTTCCCGTCCTTAGCTCCCCACCCCCTCCCTGCCCTCTAGGTTTACTAGGAATTTAATTTCTCCAATCATTGGTTTCCAACTCCAATCATACTTCTCAGTCTCTTTCCCTTATTTCTATCCCTGTGAGGCTCCAGCCTTCACTTATCTCAGGCTTTGATAGGGGTCCTTCATGCTCACTGCCAGGTAGTGTATAGAGATGATAACCATGCAGTATTCCAGAGGGACTCATAAGGAAATACAGTACCTATTTCTTGATAGGTAATGGACTCAAAGTGCAAATTGACTCAGATTTATATATATGTCCAATGTGGAAATTTGTTTTGCTTGACTATATGTGTTAATAATAGGGATTTTGTTTTTCTTGCTTCCTCCATGGGGGATGGCAAAAAAGTAGAGAGAAAACAAATCTTTATTTGGAAAGAAAAAAAATTTTTTAAAGATCATAGGACATTTTTTTGAGGACAAATGAAAAAGGCATACTGTTTCCCATCCTTTTTTATTTTTAATTTTCTTGACTCAACAAAGGATTGAATTCTAGAAGGTGATCAGTTTTTAAAGAATAATTAAATATAATATGGGGGAAAAGCAGTGAGAACTCCTTAATTCAGATTTTTTTTTTTTTTAGTGCTTTTCAGTTATGTCCAACCCTCTATGATCCCATTTGGATTTTCTTGGAGGGGTTTGCCATTTCTTTTTCAGTTCATTTTACAGATAAAGAAACTGAGGTAGACAGGGTGAAGTGGCTTGCCCAGAGTCATACCTCTAGTAAGTGTTTTAATCTGGATTTGAACTCAAGAAGATGAGTTTTCCTAATTCCAGGTTCAGCACCCTATCCAATACACCATTTGGCTTTTTGAAGTTCCTTTTCTGTATTTTAAAATATCTAAGATCCAAATATGTTGCAAAAACAATTTCTAGAAGGAAAAATCTGAGCCTTCTGCTGTCCTGATGCTTACAGAGTAAAGGGTCTGAAATGGAGACAGCTAGGCCCTGGGAATAAAACCAAATGGCATAAGAGTTTTTGCCCTTTGACGAAGTCTGACTTCTGCCCGAACACAGACTAACCCCAGTGTCACTGGCTTCAGGTACAGGTTGGTTCCCATGCTCAGAAAGCAACCTGTACCCCTTTTCTTGGTCTTGTATTTAGAATGATATATTTTGAGTAGGAATCAACCTTGGGTTCATTTAGTGATATGATCTAGAGCCAGAAGACATCTTAAGAGACCTTTTAGTCCAACTCTTTCATTTTACAGACGAGGGGATTAAATCCCTGCAAGTCAAGTAGCTTTCTCAAAAGTCATACAGGTAAGTAGGTGGGGATTTGAATTTAGGATTTAGGAACTCTAAATTCAATACTTTTCCCATTGCATCACAGATTCTCCCAAAGATCCCTTTTTTCATGGGTAATTTAATAATTGGTAGTGCCAGGATTTGAGCCCAAATCATTGGAGTCATGTTGAACTACATCTCTGACCAGGATCCAAGGTAAGCCCAAATGCCACTGAACCACAAAAACCTGGCACAAAGAATAAAAATTCACAATTATACTTTAGGTGACAAAATGAATAGAATGTTGATCCTGGAGACAGGAAGACCTGAGTTCAAATGCTGTCTCACATACTTACTAGTTGTATAATCCTGGACAACTCATTTAACTATGTTTGCCTCAATTTCCTCATCTGTAAAACGACCTGGAAAAGGAAATGGCAGAGCACTCCAATATCTCTGCCTAGAAAGCCCCAAAAGGAAGCATGAAAAGTCAGACATGACTGAAAAATGTCTGAGCTGGAAACCATAGCCCACAAAGGTGGGTAGATAAGTGTTTTAAAATCCCCGATTCACCCTTGTTAAGTATCGGGGCTCAAACCTGTCCCCTGACTCCAGGAACTTTTGTATTTGCCACATCGTTGGCTCTGGACCAGCCAGACTAAGGGCTTCTTCAGATGTATTTTGTGGCCTGACTGGTTGTGAGGGAGCAATGATGTTCTCAGCCCTGGATTCTCCTGAACATACTCCCTAGGGGCCAAAGTCAGAGCTGCCCGGTGCCAAATGGGCCAAGTTATCTTTCTTTCTTCTTTCAGCTGCCTCTGAGAGAATGCAGCTTTTCCCTGGCCACCTCTCTTCCCAAGTGTGCCTCGAGATCTATGGCCCTCAGCAAATGTCAGGCCCGTCCCATGCTGGGGCCAAAAGGTTGGGACCAAAAGGGCAAATGATGGGTAGCTAACTTGAGAAGACAGATTTTAGAAACTCACTTCTGTGAGCACAAGAACAGTTTTTTCTCCCCAGAAACCTGGCAATCATGATTTTCCCCTGAGATCTTTTCCTGCTTATTAAGAGTATCATACACATTGGATGGATGGATGGATGGATGGATGGATGGATGGATGGATGGACAGGCAGATATGTAGATAGATGAATGGACAGAAAGTCAGATAGATGCATGTACAGACAGGTAAAATGAATGGAGTGAATTTCCATTAAATATTTATTAAGGACTAAGCACTAAGCATACAAAGACAAACAAGAGTCTTTAACATAAAGGTGTTTACTACATTTCACTGGGAGAAATTACAGGTGAACTAGAAAATGGAAAAGAGAGGGAATATATTACCCAAGTCAACACAGCAGACTAAGAGGAGGGAAAGCATGAGGAAGACGGAGGTGATCTGGACAAAATCGAGGTGTGAATGAGGTAGAGCAAGGCTGGACGCCTTATGAAATAGTGGTGTTGGGGAGGGAGCCTACAATCTGGGAGGCATGAGGGCAGAAGCCTCTCCACAGTGGCCAGGCGAAGAGGAAGAGATATCTAAAGAGTCACTCGTTCATTTATTCAAGGAACACGTCTTTTTTTTTTTTTTTTTTAAAAAAAAGCTTTTTATTTTTAAAACATATGCATAAATAGTTTTCAACATTCACCCTTGAAAAAACCTTTTTTTCCAAATTTTTTTTCTCCCTCCCTTTTCCCTACTCCCTCCCCTAGATAGCAAATAATCCAATATATGTTAAACATGTTTAATGCTTCTATATATATTGAGGAACACTTTTTCAGCACTCAATGTGTCATACCCTTGTCTAGGAAAGACAATAGCCTCAAAAAACTTACAGGTTTCTAATAGGTATTTATTGCTGTTGTGTCTGACTTTTTGTAACCCCATTTGGGTTTTTTTTTTGGGGGGGGGTTGGCAAAGATCATGGAGTGGATTTTCCTTTTTCTTTTTCAGATCACTAGAGAGCAGGAAACTGAGGCAGACAGGGTTAAGTAACTTGCCCAGTTTCACAAAGTGATCTGTTAAGTGTCTGAGGCCAGATTTGAACTCTGGACGATGAGTTTTCCTGACTCCAGGCTCAGCATTCTATCCACTGTGCCACCTAACTTCTAATAGGTAGGATACAACACACATACATACACCTGTGTGTGTTGTGTGTGTATGTATGTAATGTACATTTGTATAAAAATATACACATTTTTGTATGTTCTATCTATTACATATATACACACATATACACATGAATGTCTGTTTATATACGTCTATATCTAAGTAAAATGTATACTGAGACTAAAGATTCAGATAAAAGGCTAGGAAAATGTAGTCACTTTCAGTTGATATGAGGTAGACCAGATGCAAGAAGGCTTCCTGGGGGAAGTGACTCTTAAGCCAGGCTTTGAACAAAGGAATTTTATCAGTGTTTATCAGAATTTATCAGAAAGGGGGAAGAAATCTGTCCCGAGCCTGGGAGGAGAGTTTGCATGAATGCAATAGTAGGGAAAGGCCAGGTGGGCTCAGCAACAGCTCAGTTTGTATGGAAGATGGTCAACTCCAAAGACAATTTTGGGGCAGGTTGTGGCGGGTCTTAGCCAATAAGGAACCTGAATGAGGCTCCTAGAAGATCTCAGATTTTGCGATGTTTGCGATGATAACATCCCCACAGTCAGTTTTTCTCTAATGATCCTATAGACTCCTTGAGACCAGCATTTATTAATCTTATCTATTTAACAGTGGTTGTGAAGATAGTGCTTAAAGCTCTGTAGAAATTTATTGTTGTTAGCATTAATTTTTGTACCAAAAAAAACAATTACCTCAAAAACAATGCTCCTTCTTCCCCATACACCCAGCAGGAATAAGAACATCCAGACCCTGGCTTCAGATTTTACTGTCATCATCATTATTATTAATATGGTCATATTAATATATATATTATATACATATAATATAGTCATAATTATAATGACCAAACATGGCCCTCCAGAGGACATGTAAAAATGCACTCCCTCCCTCTTTTTTTTTTTTTCCTTCTGAGGTAAGGGGACTAAGTGGAGAATTATATACTCTCTTGAACTTGGTTGTTAAGTTGGTTAATTTTACAGATGTGCTTTTCCCCCCTTTTTTCTTTTTTATTCTCTGTTATACAGGAAGGAGGATTATATATATTGGAAAATGGAGTTGATATAAAAATGTTTAAAATAGGAACACTAATAATAACAAGAATGATTCACATTTAATATAGCATTTAAAAATTCCAATAGTATTTTATTTCTCCAATTACATATATAGTCTTCAACATTCATTTTTGTAAGATTTTGAGTTCCAAATTGCTTTTTTCTCCTCTCTCCCTTACCTCCCCCCTACCCGACAGCAAGCAATCTGATATAGGTTATACATCTACAATTATTTAAAACATATTCCTATATTAGTTGTTTTGTGAAAGAAAAATCAGAACAAAAGGGGAAAAAACTATGAGAAAGAAAAAGCAATCCAAAAGAAAAAATTTTACAGATGAGGAAACTGAGATTGAGCGAGGTTAATGTGACTTGCCCATGGTCACACAAATTAGTGTTACCACTGCATCCTCCAATTGAAGCATGCTGAGCTAGGACTCCTTTTCATCCTATTGGATAACTTCCCACCTGGACTAGGACTTTTCTTCAACTGAAGGCAGCTGAAGGTTTTTGATGAAAAATACAAAAAACCCTCACATTTGTAGAGTGCTTTCCATTTTTCAGATCCCTTTCACATATATGAAGTTGTTTCTGTTATATTGTTGTTGATTCTCTAATTGCTCACATCACTCTTTTTTTTTTTTTTGGCAAAGATACTGGAGTGATTTACTGTTTTCTTCCTCAGCTCATTTTACAGATGAGGAAACTGAGGCAAACAGGGTTAAATGACTTGCCCAGGGTCACATAGCTAGTACGTGTCTGAGGTCAGATTTGAATTCAGATCCTAGCACTCATTACACCACCTCGCTCATTACATTTCTCAGAACAATCTTAGAAGCAGACATTATTCCAGTTTTATGGATGAGAAAACTGGAGCCCCAGAGAAGGACAGTGATTTTCCAACAAGTTAGTGGCCAGCTCTTCCCATTGTACTGTGCTGACTTTAGGAGATGAGACACCCACCCTCCCTCTCTTTGTTTCTTGCTTTTATTCCCTTATAAAGAAGGGGAAGGGAGCATTAATCCATTCGTGGTACTCACTCTGCAGTCAGCCTAACCCAGCCCTAGCCTCAGCCCTGCTGCAGTAATTGGACTCTTCATATAACAAATCCTAAGAGATAAGGTGTCTTTTAATCGTCCAGCCTGAGACAGGGGCTAATATTGGGAGTGGAGCTTCTCTAAGAATAGCCCCTATAAGCTGCTGATAATGAAAAGGGCTTAACCCTTCACTTCCTGAGACTTCAGCCATCTCAGCTTCTCCCTTTCTCTTAACCTGGTCCCCTCCTCTCTCTCCAGGTCTTTCCCTCCCTGGGATCGTTTCATTCTGTGGTATACCCAGGGTTTTGCTTGCTCAGGACAAGGTTCACCTTACATGTAGGTAGAATCTTTTCTGACCTTGGAAAAGAGTAAGCTTCCTCCAACATGAAATTTTGCCTCATTCCTCTAATTGTACTATTGAAACATGAAATTCTCGTTTTAGAAATTAATTCCTTTGGATTGAGATTGGATGTTCTATTATCTCTCCACCTTTACCTCCTCTAATAAGTGCTTTTTTGGTTTCAGTGCTTTCTCTGTGAAATAAGTACACTAAGGTGTTATAGGGAATAGAGTACTGGGCCTGAAGTCAGGAAGACTCATCTTCCTAAATTCAAGTCTGGCTGTGTGACCCTGGGCAAGTCACTTCACCCTGTCTGCCTCAGTTTTCTCCATTTGTAAAATGGGCTGGAGAAGAAAATAGCAAATCATTCCAGTAAATCCTCCAAAGGGGATCACAAAGAATCGAATTAGAATGAAATGACTCAGCCATAATCAAATCTCCACCCTACCCACTGGAATAAGGAGAAAAAAAATTAGAAGTTCAATATCCCCTTGATACAGGCAGTGCATTAGAGCATCAGTTTAACTGGAGGTGGCAGGAGCTCTCTCAAAGAGCATGAAGATGTAGTTGAAGGAATCCCGAGCTGGGAATGGAGATCTTAGTCTTCATCTTTGGTTTTGCCACCAAATTAGTTGTATGACTTCAAGCAAGACATTTCATTTTTCTGGGCCTCAGTTTTCTCATCTGCAAAATGAGAGGAGTGGACAAGGTGATCTCTAGGACTAACATGATATGATTCTACTCCATGAGAATATTGGGAACTCCAATCGTTTCTAGTGACTTACACAAGATAAGAGGAAATTTTAAGGGAGGCAAGCAGGATGGATATGAAGGGAAGTACTTGATCACTCTGCTTATTATCGCAATAACAATCTGGGTATAAAACACTTTCCTCCCAAAGAATCTGTGAAGATGCACATTATCATCCCCATTTTATTGATTAGCAAACTAAGGTTCAGAAGGATAAAATTTATTATATCTAGAATTAATTCTATATATAATTAATAATTAGAAAAGCCAATAGAATGTTAGCTCCTAGAAGGCAAGGATGTAGGGATAGATAGATGGAACATTTATTAGGCACTTACTATATGGGCCAAGCAGTACAGATACAAATAGCATCCCCTTGCTCCCCAAAAGACAGTCTCTCCCCTCAAAAGACCTTACATTCTTGTAGGGGAAGACAACTTATGACCAGGAGCTGAAAAGCAATGGCTGTAAATGTATACTTGATCAATGAAATCTGGAGAAAGTAAGGCATCTCATGAATATAGGTCCAAACTAGGGAGCAATTTATACAAAAGGCAGGGTGAGAAGGCAATTTTAAAATTTGTCTTTGTACCCTCTCTTTGTATCTCTGTCACCTAATTCATGCCACAGGGTAGGTGCTTAATAAATGCTTGTTTAATTGAATTGATCCAGGACTCCTGTGCAGGGTTTCTAAATTTAAGTTCTCCCTGCCTTCATGAAGCATACAGTTTACTAACAATTATCTCCTGTCCCTCCTGCCAAAGCCCTGTATCCAGAACATACCTTGTTGCCCCCATCATCCCTCAGCCCTACCCCCAAATTAGACCCTTCTCAGCCCCTATGCACAGCTATGCTTTTTTGAGGAAATGTGTTATTTATTAGTCCTCAGTGACATTTCAGTCATGGTAGTGTTTCAAGCAATCCAAAAATAAGCTGTCAGCACAGGGAAAAAACAGCCCTGGCTAATTAGCGAAAGGTTACTGCTGGGCTCCTGGAGCCCCAGACCTTTTGAAGTCTTCCTTCACATAGCAGGCTGTGTGCATGTGTGTGCCTGACTCAGGCTGCTTTGAATTAGCGTCTTAGTTACTAGAATGGCTTCAAAGTGAGCAGTGACCCAAAAGGTCGGAGGCAGAATCCAGTACAACAGCCTCCCCCTCCTCCTCCCAAGCTCCTCACACTGAAGGGTACCACAGTTACCTTCCTCAGCTTCAATTCTCCTGCCCCCTATCCTTTGAGACCTATTTAGGGACTCATAGGACCAGAAATTGAAGGAACCTTAGAGATTATTGAGTCCAATTTCCTCATTTTATAGAAATGGAAACTGAGGTCCAGTGCTTCTTTCCAGGATGTCCCCCTTCTGAGTGCTCTGTCACTGGGATGAGACTGAACCTGGCTAATTGTGATAATCAATGGGAGGTTGCTTAAGAGTTAGAGCCTGGTGCTAATGAGGCCAAGAGTCATAGATGTGAGGGATGTGATTCTCTTACGGGCCAGGATTCTTGTTCTTGTCTCATGGTCACAACTAAATCCAACCTTAATGTCAAACAACTCATAAATGTTTATGTCAAAGAGAGTGGGTGGCTGGCTCAACACAGTCCCTTTCCATTATAGATCATGCAACTGATAACTTTGAATAAGGACAGCAAATGTTTCAATATTATAATGTGAATTGGGGTTTTTTATTAAATTTTTTAAAATATCTATTTTTTCTTCTTCCTATCTCTTTCCACTGTTGAGAAAAGAAAACTAAAATTCTTGTAACAAATATGCATAGTCTAACAAAACAAATTCCCACATTGGCTGTGTCCAGAAATGTATGTCTTATTTCGCATCTTAAGTCCATCATCTTTCTGTTAAGGAAGTACTCATTAGTATTATGGAAATATGATTAATCATTATGTTGGTCCCAAATTCTGAAGTCTTTCAAAGTTGTTTGCCTTTACAATGCTGTTATTATTATATACACTGTTTTCCTGGTTCTGCTCATTTTGCTCTGCAGCAATTCAGGCAAGTTTTCTTAGGTTTCTCTGAAACCTAATCTTTTGGCCATTTCTTATGGTTTGGTAGTATTCTGTAACATTCATATACCATAATTTGTCCAGCCATTTTCCAACTGAAGGGTACCCTTTTAGTTTTCACTTCTTTGCCTTCTCCTGAAAGAGCTGCTGTAAATATTTTTGGTCTTCCCCCCACCTCCCTTTTCTTTTATCTCTTTGGGGTATAGAAAATTTATTTCACACTCTAGGCTGAAAAGAGCAGGATTGGATGGGGTAAGGGTAGCTTTATAATCAAAGTAGGGCAGACCTTCTTCAAGCAGTGAATGGTGTAAGTTATTTGTATTTGCAAAGGTCAGCATTGGCTTCAGTACTTCCGTATCTCCTGGGCCAAGAGGCAATAGAGCCATAGGCCAAACAGGAGAGGACATGGCTCCTGTCTTCATCTATTGGATCCTAGGGCGAGAGAATCTAGGTGATGACTGAGAGCCAGTAATTCCTCTCTTTTCTATAACCTTTCTAACCTTCCCCATCAGGACAAACAGTCACTATCATGTTCAGTTCTGTCTCAGTAAGTTTTCTCCACAAAAGTCAGGTGCTGTTCTTGGCAGGGCCCAGGTGACCCGGCCTGAACTGTAGCCTGCCTAAAAGGTGTTTGTCTTCTCTGACTTACTCCTTGTGACTAGTGGCTATGGCTGGTGATCTCTTTCCACCTCCTGAATTTGACAATCTGGAAGTATTATGGTCCAGTGAAGAGAACACTGACTCCATAGCCAGAAAACTAGAGATTGAACCTCACTTTGGATGTTTACTTACATGAGTGACCTTGATGTGCTGAGACTGTTACTTAAGCTTCTGGATCTCCATTTGTTCATCTATAAAATGAGGTACCTAGACTAGATAACCTTTAAAATAACTTTTTTCTCTGCATCTATTATCATATGAATGAGGTTTTCATTTTGTCCTGGGTTTTACATCACATCTCTAAGGACTTAAACAAGAAGAAATGGTAAAGGACCAAAGAGGGAAGGGAAGAAGGAAAGAAGAAAAAAGCATTTATTAAGTGCTTACTATGCTAAATTCTGGGGATATAAGAGTAAAGTGAGTTACTGCTTTCAAGAAGCCCACATTTTAATAGAAAACAGATATGAAAGGTTTCAGCTACAATTCAGATGGAAAGGTTCCCTGGTTTTTAGGGTCCTTTCTTTAATGTAATTTCCATTTAAAAAATTTTATCAATTTCTTATAGTGCCCAATGCTTAGCACAATGCCTGGCATATATTAGCCATTTAATAAATGTTAATTGATACTGAACTATTTGATGGTACCAAGGACTTTGATAGTGAAACTTTTTTTATAGGTCTTCAAGTCTGTTCTTTCCTTCTCTTTCTTCCTTCCCCTTCTCCTCTCTCTATCCCTTCCTCAGCTTCTTGTTTCTTTTCCTTATTCTACATGAGTTTTATCTCCATGAATCAGACCAGATCCCACCTAGATTTCAGCCTCTTTCAGGAGAGCCAGGGAACCTTTAATGAAGGAAGATCATCTTCCCCCAACATCTTCTTCCTCCTATTCCCCAAGTCCACTGACTAGCTCACCTTTCTCAGGCTTCAACCTTTATAACTTTAAGTACCAGAATTGCCTTGAGGAAGGTGATTTTTTTTTATTAAAGCTTTTTATTTGCAAAACATATGCTTGGGTAATTTTTCAACATTGACCCTTGCAAAGCCTTCTGGTCCAAATTTTTGTCTCCTTCCCCATCCCCCCCTCCCCCCTATGGCAGATAGTCTAATACATGTTAATCATGCTAAAATATATGACAAATTGAATATATGTATACATATTTATACAGTTATCTTGCTGTACAAGAAAAATTGGATCTATAAGGAAAAAAAAAACCTGAGAAAGAAGACAGTATGCAAGCAAACATCAACAGAAAGCATGAAAATGCTATGTTGTGGTCCACACTCAGATCCCATAGGCTTCTCCCTGGGTGTATATGGCTTTCTTCATCACTGAACAACTGGAACTGGTTTGAATCATCTCATTGTGGAAGAGAGTCACGTCAATCAGAATTGATCATTGTATAGTCTTGTTACTATGTATAATGATCTCCTAGTTCTGCTCATTTCACTCAGCATCAGTTCATGCAAGTCTCTCCAGGCCTCTCTGACGTCATCCTGCTGGTTGTTTCTCACAGAACAATAATATTCTATAACATTCATATACCATAATTTATTCAGCCACTCTCCAATTGATGGGCATCCTTTCAGTTTTCGGTTTCTAGCCACTACAAAAGGGCTGCCACAAACATTCTTGCACATGTGGGGCCCTTTCCTTCCTTTAAGATCTCTTTGGGATATAGGCCCAATAGAAACACTGCTGGGTCAAAGGATATGCACAGTTTGATAACTTTTTGAGCATAGCTCCAAATTGCTCTCCAGAATGGTTGGATCCGTTCACAGTTCCACCAACAATGTATCAGTGTCCCAGTTTTCCCACATCTCCTCCTATATTCGTCATTATCTTTTCCTGTCATTTTAGCCAATCTGACAGGTGTGTAGTAGTACCTCAGAGTTGTCTTAATTTGTATTTCTCTGATCAATAGTGATTTGGAGCACCTTTCCATATGACTAGAAATAGTTTTAATTTCATCTGAAAATTCTTCTTATTTTTTGACCATTTATCAATTGGAGAGTGGCTTAAATTCTTATAAATTTGAGTCAATTCTGTATATATTTTAGAAATGAGGCCTTTATCAGAACCCTTAAATGTAAAAATGATTTCCCAATTTATTGTTTCCTTCCTAATCTTGTCTGCATTAGTTTTGTTTGTACAAAAACTTTTTAACTTAATACAATGAAAATTATCTATCTGGTGTTCAATTAAGAGTTCCAGTTCTTTGGACATAAATTCCTTTCTTCTCCACAGATCTGAGAGGTCAACTATCCTAAATTCCTCTAATTTGCGTATAATGTCACTCTTTATGTCTAAATCATGAACCCATTTAGATCTTATTTTGGCATGTGGTGTTAAGCATGGGTCAATCCCTAATTTGGAAGATGAATTTTTTCTCTGAGCCTCAGTTTTCTCTTTTGTAAAATGAGAAATCTATCTGAGGTTTCTTTCAGCTCCAGAATTCTCTTATTCTGTGAGAGATCAGGATGACAATTGATAGAAAGGGAAACATCAGAAAACCTTATTTTCAGACCTACCTCAAGGCTCTGTGATTGGTGAGTGTCTCTTTATCTCTAAACTTCAGTATCTTCTTTTGTAAAATAATGTGGTTCAATTTAATGATCTCTTCTAGTTCTAAATCTGTGGTACTATGAATATTGCATGGTTATCTTTCCTATCTTTGCCTACTAATTAATAACTTCCACGCCCCCACCCCTAGTTTCCCCCTCTCTGGCCATGTTACCTACTCCCTCTCATTGATCTTGGTATCAGTATATTTGATGCCTTCTTTCTCTTCTTGATTCCCCAGCATTTCCTTCTCTTTCCCTTTCCTTTCTTTTCTGGATATCCTTCTTACAAGTTTGTCCCCACACATCTCCATGTCCCACAGTTACAGCCTTTTGCCCCGTCCCCATCTTGAGGTGGTTTTGTTCCTGGGTGACTCAATTCTTCTGCTCCTTCTCCCCACCTCCACCCTAGTGAGCTATAGCTGTCACTATAAATTCTAAAACTAAAGTGGGTCAGAGAGGCTGCAAGGAGGGAGAGGGCCCTGGAAGGGGAGGCAAGAAGCCAAAAACAGATTGATTGGCAGCTGGATTGGGGGACCTAAGGGAGGGCAGAGAAGAGGAACAGAGAAAAAAGAAGAGAAGGGGGAAAGGGCTGGGGAGGAGAAACACAGCCTCTGGGAAGAACATTTAAAAGCTTAGGTTTCTTTCTGATGATTCTGTTTAGATGCAATAAAGTTCCTGGTCTTCTAATGTACGTGACAGAAGGTGGTCTTGTCCCTGGGCTCCAGTGCAGACCTCAAATGGTGAAGGACAAGGGATAGAAACTTGGAAATTATTCACATATAGGGAAACTGCAGCCAAAAGACCTGGGTTTTGGTCCTATTCTTTCCCCTCACTAGTAGTGAAACTTGGGGGGAATCATTTTACTTCCTCAGGTCTGTGCCCTCTATAAAATGAAGGGATTGAAGGAAACAAGCCCCAAGGTGCCTTTGAGTTCTTAAATTCTATGATTAATAGAGAGACTGCCACTGCCACCCCACCCTTCCATCCTGAGAGAGCCATTAGGAACCTGCCCACTTGGTTCCCAAAGAGAGGACAGTTTATGAATTTTAGAAAACAGAGGAAGGAGCAGCAGGGAACTGAACCTCCCTGAGGCTTGGCCTCCCCAGCTGTAGTCAGTAAAATCAGGAAAAACATGAAACCTAAATAGGAATTTTTCTGATATCTTTTTCTCCCTCCTCCTCCCCATTGTTAGTAAATTACCTGATGCAAAGGACTATTTCTTCTCTTCCTCCTCCTTCATATATGTGCATATACATATACCTGCATGCTTATACTTTTATGTAAAGATACTACATATACAATCTTTAACCCATATACACATGCATGTATATATTTTATATGTATGTATATACATTATATAGGGGCCAGATTACTGTGTGTATTGTATACTTTACATGTGTGTATACATATACAAACATATATGTCAGAATCAGGTATGTACACACAGAGAGAGCCATCTATCTATGTGTATGTACAGAGTTCCCAAAGTCTTAGGGTAGTTTTAAGCTTTAATAACTTAAGAAGTATGTTGTTGGGCACAGTGGATAGAGCACCAGCCCTGAAGTCAGGAGAACCTGAGTTCAAATCTGGTCTCAGACAATTAACACTTCCTAGTTGGGCAAGTCACTTAACCCCAATTGCCTCATAAAAAAAAAAAGTATTAAAAAGAAAAAGAAGTATGTTGTTGTTTAGTTGTGTCTGACTCTATGTGACTCCATGGACTTTTGTCCATGGGGTTTTCTTGGTAAAGATATTTGCCATTTTCTTCTCTAATGTGTCTCCATTTTACAGATGAGGAACTAAGGCAAATATGTCTTGCCCAGAATCATAGTTACTAAGTGTCTGTGGCCACATTTGAACTCAGGACTTCCTGATGTCAGGCTCAGTGCTTTTATACACTGTATCACTTAGCTGCTACAAACTTACCAAAAAACAAAACCAAACTATCATTTGAAAGGTTAATTATTTAAAAATTTTAAATATTCATATGTTTAGGCAATTTTTGAACTTCATAAATACTTTCATCAGCCACTACTCAGTGCCTGAAAGAATTGCATTTGTAATCCTAGCCTTCAGATCATCTAAAGAACAAGGGCTTGATGCATACACACCAGTTTTGACATGATCCCGAAAGAAAAAGTCTGACAGTGAGAGATCAGCAGACTGAGAACTGCCTGTATGACTCCACCAATCTGAGATAGCATCATCTAGAAAACTGACATTCAGGCAATACACAATGACAAGGTGCTCCTTGTTGTTCAAATGAAAATGGAAATTTTATTCTTGAAAATTTACAGAATTTAAAAAGTAAAAGAAAGGTTAATAATTAAATTAGCAAATGATTTTTTTATTACAAGTTTGTAGCCATTTATACTTCTGAAGTTAAAAGCTTAAAACTATTTTAAGACTTTTAGGACAAACTGCATTGTGTGTGTGTGTGTGTGTGTGTGTGTGTGTGTGTAATAGTGGTTTTTATGTTGACTTATCTGTGTACATATTATCCTTGCCTTCAGTAGAATTTAAACTTTTTGAGAGAAGGAACTATTTCATTTCTTCTTTGTGTCTATAGTGCAGGTGGGAACTTAACGACAACAATAATAATAATACATAGTTGTTACATGAATGAATTAATGAAAAGATAATATAGATACTGCCCACTATATTATAGAGTTCATCCAAAGTAGACATTCTTTATCTGAGGAAGTCTATAATAGATTTCAGGGGCTCTTTGAACTTGGATGGAGAAAAATTACATTTTAATTTTCATTCAGCTTTAATTGAAATTTAGCATTTCCTTCCATTATTTATTCAATTATTTTAAAAATCTTATTCTGAAATAAGATTAAAAGTCATATTGTTAGAAGGATTTCATAGGTTGCATCTGCTGCCAATGGAATCCAGTAACACACAAAGTTTGTCATTTCTCAGATGAGAAAACAGACCCAGAGGAAGAAAATGGCTTACCCTAAGGTCACATAATAAGTATGACCTCAATTCTCTTTCTGATTCTGAAATCTGGTTCCCTATTCTATAGCTTCACCAGGAAAATACTTAAAATATAAATTATTATTGGTATGATTATTGTTTCACACACTCTACCATATCCATTACCTCTTAGATTTCTTGTAGGTAACTAGACACCTGAATGTAATTTGATGAGCAGCAAAAATGTTCTATTCCTCCCTTCCCCACTGAACAAACATGCCCAGTATGCACAGTTAGGGAAAGCCTCCGTTCAGATGGCAAAGCTTTCTTAGCCTTCCTTCCCTTCCCCCTGAGCCCCAGTTAAAATGTCATTAGCACATTAGCTGGAATTAGCATCTCAGATTAACCAGTTTGACACTTTGGATTTGGGGTTCTAGAAATGAGTACAGGAAAGGTAAATAGCATTTCTTTAATAAGCAAATAAAATGTGGAATGGGCTGCCTGGTGTTTTAGTGGACTTCTTTCCCACTTCACTAGATGTTTTCAAAGGAAGGTTGGATGGCCATGTGTTAGGATGTTATAAAGGGGAATCCTTCAGATATGGGTTGGACCAGGTAATTTCAAAAGTCTCTTCTAGGTTGGAACTTCTAAGATCCTGAGCACTATGGTAGATGGTATTTTTCTGGGAAGACACTGACCCTGTCCTCAGAGAATTTATAGTCTGGTTGCTGAGTGAAGCAATAGTATGATAACATTCTAAAGATAGTAATCGAAGCTAAAATCTATATGAGTACTGAAAATTCAGGCAAGAGGGTTTCAGAGGGGGATGAATACTCCTTGAAGGACAAATATAGGGAGATGGAATATAAGGGAGGATATTACAAGGGGCATAGTGGTGGTGGTAGTGGGGCATGGCATGAACCGAGACCCAGGGGTAAGAATTAAGTGTGGGGGGATAATTACGGTTATGATAGCAATAATAATTCACATTTCTGTAGAACTTTATGCATTTTCCTGGAGAATCAAGCATGGCACCGGGCTTGGACTTGGAATCAGTAAGCCTTAGTTTCAAACCTACCAGTCATATGGCCCTGGAAACATCATTTTAAAGTCTGTGCCTCAGTTTCTTTGTGAAATAAGGGGGTTGGACTTCATGACTCCTAAGTTGTTTTAAGGCTATAAATCTATTCAATCCTACACAAGAAAGTTCTCTCTCATAATATAATCATTGAGAGCCTTGTCAAGTAGAAGAAAATAGGATAAACTCTTTTTTTTTCTCCCTAAGCATGGGTATGAGTCTTCTGGGCAGGAATCCCTAACCTATCAGCTCATATCTCTGCATTCACTTCCAACAAAGTGTAACCCAAACATGGGGAAAAAAGGATTAGTTTTCTCAGGAGAGGGGGGGAAGAAGCAAAGGGAGGAGGAGTTTGATCTTCTAGGCCTCCCAGTGTCCAGTCCATCTTCCACTTCTACTAGGTTAAATATCTTTTCCCTCTCTGCCTCCCTTCACTTACACTCAATACAAGTCTTGAACCTGAACCTGAGCTCTCAGGGAAACTTTTCCCACAACTGGTCTGCCAGGAGAGATAAGGAGAACAGAGAAAGAAAGGGACATTTCTTAATGTTAGAGTCTGAAGACTTTGAATCCCAGCCCTGGCAATTACTAGTAAATATGGTCCTGGACAATCCATTTCATTTCAATGAAGTCTCAGTTTTCTGTAGAATGGACATGATATTCAGATTTTCTATTTTTTAGAGCTCTTGTAAACCTTTTAAAAGCTAATATATAAACTACTTGAAACATAAAAATGAGAGTAGGGAACTCTGGAAAACCTAAAATACTTAAAAACCCAGTCTCTAATAATAGAATTCCAAATATTGTGATAGGCAATAGAAAAAGTGTTTTAAGTTGAGGAGCCTATGAATTCTTAAAAGGGGATACATGGATGGTCATCAGTTCCCAAACATCATCCCTTTATCTCTGTATGTCCCTGGATTCCTTCTGCCACTTGGCCATCTCCATACAGAAATAAATCTCAGTTGACATATCTAAAGATTTCCCCATATGAGCCACCAGCCAACCTGGAGCCCTTCCCAGATAACTCTCTCAATTAACCCCCATCCTCACTCAAGCCATTTCCCTAAAACCTAAGGGGGGGCAGGAAGGCTTTGCCATCTGACCAGGGACTTCCAGGCACTGGGTATGTATTGGAGATATTTGTCCAGTGGATGGAAACGGAGAGGGGAAATTTATACTGCTCATCAAAAGCACTGAAGCCATCTCTTTTCCAAGATTTATGGAAATGGACACAAGCTAGGTCCCAGAAACCCTGCCAGGTCTACATAATATATTCATTATTACACGGAAGTGGGGAGGAGGAGAATGTCTCTGATCTCTTATTTCTCTCCCTGCCCTCATCACTATATACAGCAGTGGCCTAGGGAAGTGAACCTATGAGATGATCCATCCCTCATGATCTCATCATTTTCATGTGCGCACAGAAGCTATATTCCCAGAGCCTTGGAGGATTTGGTTTTCTTTCCTCTGCTGTTTCAGCCATCCTGTTATCTAAAGCTGGTGTCTTGGATCTTGTTCCATATGTCCCCATTAGACTGAAGGCTATACACAGAGAGAGAAATCATTAATTCACTCAACGAACTTTTATTGCATTTGTGTTCTGTGCAATCTATGTACTATGGTGGATATAAAAAAGATGCAACACATGGTCCTTATTCTCAACTACTTTTATAATTTAATAGGGAAGATAAGACAAATAAATGATAGAATATAAGTGCCATTGAAGATGTACCCCCAAAAGTGCTATGAAGGTTCAGCGGAATAAAGAATTCACATCCTATTAGAAGTGGGAAGAAATCAAGGAAGACTTCATAGAATATGTACTTGAGCCAGGCCTTTGAAGACTGGAAGAATTTTGACAGGTAGAATTAGGGAATGAGGGCATTCAAGGCTTTGAACAAAGGTATAGAGGATAAAAGCCCAAAATCTATTAAGGGGAACATTATATGAATAGACCTATCCAGCTGGAACATAGTTTGTGAATGGGCATAATGAAAGATAAGACTAGAAAGGTAAACTCAACTCTGATTGGGGACAACACTGAATGCCATGCCAGAGAGTAAAGACTTTAACAAGTAACCAGGAACCATTAGAGAATTTCGAAAGGGGAAATCATAATCAGAGTTACTATTCTTGCTAATGTTTTGTAAGCTGGACTAATCTGGTGGAAATGACACTGACTCTGGAAATAGAGAATATAGGTCCAAATCTCACTTCTGGTGCTTATATTTGTGACTTATATGGGATGTATAGAGTATTTAAATAAGACTAGCACCTCAGGTGTGGTCGACCTGGTGGCACTCAACTCTCATGTATGGCTCCAAGAAGCTATAGCATGCACTGCAACCACATCCCATAAAACCATCTCAGAAAATGGGCTAAATCAGATTGAGGAGAACTGACAGGACTCAAACTCATTGGTCAGTTGGGGGATGTCTCCCCCAAGCAGATGGAGACTTCCTTCAGTGGAATAGGTGGATAAGAACAATTTGTTCCAATGGTCGTGAAAGTGGATGAAGCAGGCACTGTGAAGTTCTTAAGAGTCTGATCATACACTGAAGATGTGAAGGTCTTCCACAGCATCCTGGGCCATCCTGACTTGTCTTGTCGCTAGACTTCACTGACTTAAAAGAGAATGAGATTAATGATTTTGTGCAATTCTCTCTCACTTAAATCCAGTTCATGCACAAGTCAAGATATCACCCCATGATGTCATTGATTCTCTTCAAGTATGAGGGATGAACAACAATAATGTGTGATTTCAGGCGGGTTTCTTCATTTTCTACATGTTTCTTCTTCTGTAAAGTAAGAAGGTTGAACTAAATAGCTTTGAGCTTAATCTGTACAGAAATAGGCAGGGATCAGTCTGGGAGAAGTCTGGCCTAGGAATGAGAATCTAAAGTAGTATTATAGCACCAGATGAAAAAGAGGTAGGGGAGAATGGTCATGACTTACCAACTGAATAGATGTGGAGGGAACGAAAAGAATCAGATTTGACTAAGATTTCAAATCCAGTAAATAGAAGAACAATGGTGCCATTAACTGAAATAGAGGAAATTAATAACTTTTGAAGGCATATTTAATGAGATTGGTTGACTTTTATGGTTGTAGGTAGGATAAGGAAATGGGCTCTCAGGTTCATAGTTGCTGACAGATATAATAATAGATAAAGGAAAGAAGAGAATGGATAGCATCCCATAAATCTAGGTCCACCATCTGTGCCACCAGTAGAGAAATGGATCAAGCATTCACCTGAGGAATATGGTATGAGATGGCATTAAGAAGTTATCTTAAAATAAAATCCATTCCCTTTGCTTCTAGAACTTCTCTATGACCATATAAATAAGACTACCAATGTCTCTCACCGAACTACACTCTAGATCCTTCCTTCCTGTTACCTCCAATCAGTGCAAGCTACTGAGTCAACCCTGAATCTGAACTCTCAAATGAAACGTTATGTAACCAGGATATCATCATTCTTGGACACATTGAAGCTTTCTAGACTCCCTCATATCACTTGGCCAATATTTTTTCCCTCTGGAGGGGTTGGTGTTGATGATTATAACAGGAACTGTAGGAGAGAGGCTTTCAGTAGTCTGATTCTGCATGATCTTATTTGAGGTTTTCTTGGCAAAGATACTGGAGTGATGTGCCTTTTCTTTCTCCAGCTCATTTTACAGTTAAGGAACTGAGGCAGAGTTAAGTAACTTGTCAGGGGTCACATAGTCAACAAATGTTTACAGCCAGATTCAAACTCTTAAAGATGGGTCTTGCTGACTACAGAATTGGCACTCAATCCACTATGCCATTTAGATGCCCAACAACAATAACAGGTAACATTTATATAGTCCAGGCTCTGTGCTAAGGACTTAACAAATATTATCTTGTTTGAGTCTAACAATAACCTTAAGAGGTAAATGCTCTTATTCCCATTTTACAGATGAGAAAATTTGGGCAAACAGGTTAAATGACTTGCTCAAGATCACACAACTACTACATGTATAAATACATTTGAATTCAGGTCTTCCTGACTCCAAGCTTAGCCCTTTCTCTACTGAACTACTTATATTCAAAGCAGGCTATTATCCAGTAATCCCCAATGGCCAGGGCATATGCTCAATATTCAGTTAATTATTTTTATTTAAACCAATTTCTTCCTGCATATCTGTTGTATACCTAGTATTGTGTCAAGCATTGTGGGAGATACAAGGTATATACAATAGACATTGACCTTACTCTCAAGAAATTCATAATCTAGTTGGGGAGACAAAATGTATACATGTAAAATAGCAGCTAACCATCTCAAATAGTATGTGTTAAATTGTGCTTTTGGAGCTCAGAGGAGGAAAATTGTTAGGGATTGGTGCAATCAGTGTCAACCAAAACACAAGAATATCCTCCCTCTTCAGATGTGAAGAGTTTAATTTACTAAGTCAATCACAAAAGATACAATCATGAAATAGAAAGTGTTTTCACACCCTAATTGGGTGTCTTAATTTACATTGGCAATTGAACAGAATCCAGTCCCTCAGTCTATTGTTGGATATCAGCCTGGTTCCAAATATTAACTATCAAACACACACATACAGTATATGTGTTCTGTATTGAATGAGGAGTGCATGTGTGTTAATTGAGGCTAGAGAAGGAGCAGAGGTGGACAGATGGCTTGTATTGTGAGTAATTAGAGGTTAGGAAGAGGTCCTTGAACTGGGAGGGGGGTTGGGATTTAATAAATCTCACTCCATACCTCTTTGCAATCAGTCCTGGTCTTCTTCCATACTTCTTAATAATTCCTATCTCTCTCCTTGGACCTTGCCTTCTCCTTCCCCAAGTTTCAGGAATGGGGCGGGGGAGAAGGGGGGGAAGGAGGAAATAGCATAGGGATGGGGTTGATTAGTGCCAGGCCTCTGAAGCTATGACAAACATTAAAATGAGTCTGTGGCTGAGCTCACATGCTATTTCTCCCAACTTGGCCTTTTTAAGCTTAAAACTAGAAGTTCTATTTATGACATATAACAACATATGGACTGAGGGATTTTTTTCCTTTCTCAAACCTGTAACATGTAAAAATAATAAATTGCATTTATATAGCAATTTCAGATTTACAAAGCACAACAACCTTGGGAAATAGAGAGCCGAGGTATTATTATCCCAATTTTATAGATGAGAAAGCACAGTCAGCAGGTGTCCTAAATACAATTTGGCCCCTAGTCTCCTGATTGCAAGTCCAGAATTCTTTCTATTACACCATGATGACATTCAGTATAAGGCACTCACAGTGCCCCACCCAGGATGGCTCAGGAAGTGATCTCAAACCCAAGTACATCAATAGGTCTACATAAGTCTTACAAGCCCTTTAACCTTTTCATAAGCATTTGGCACTGATTTCCTTTTTGGTATTCAAGAGTCCCCGTCTTTTTCTGCCCTTCAAGCCAAGAGAAATAGTGATCCTAGATTGGAGAGGTTTTCCAAAGGATTACTCTTCTATTCTCCTCCTAGGCAGAAAGGTGGCTAACCCATCCCAAATCATTGAACATCCAGGGGAGGAACTTTCAGGCTCCACAGGGAGTTACCTATAGAGTCTGCTTAGGATGCAGAGCCAATGTATGAAGCAACCAAGAAAGCAATAACCATCAGGAGCCAGAGATATCCCACAACCAGAGCCTTTCTTACCCTACCCCACACCCTTTAAGAGAGAGAAAAATTGTTGATTTTTCTGTCTGGGATAGATGGGTAACAGGCCCTTGGACCAGAAGATTGGCAAATGTCATTTTCACAGCTCATTCATCATTCTCCTCATCCCTTTTACCTTCTGCCTGTCTCCCCAGAAGAAAGGACTATCAGCCCAGGAAAATTGAGCCATTTCATTTAGAGGGGGAAAACTGATTTTGGTTGAGCACAGGCTGGATGGCTTATTGTTTACTCATTTTTCAGTTCTGTCAGACCTTACATGACCAAATTTGGGGTTCTCTTGGCAAAGATACTGAAGAGGTTTGCCATTTCCTTCTCCAGTTCATTTAACAGAAGAGGAAACTGAGGCAAAATTAAGTGATTTGCCCAGAGTCACACAGCTGGCAAGTGACTGAGGCTGACTTTAAGCAGAGGAAGTCTGACTTCAAGCTTTATTCCATTCACTGGGGCACCTAATTGCTTTAGAAGGATGACTAGGTTGTCCAAATAGGGAGCAAAAGGGCACAAATACTGAGTGTCTAGAGGGAGCAAGAGTAAAGTGTAGTAGATTACTGTGGAACTCTCCAGGGTACTGATTTAGGACCCATTCCACCAATGAAGAGAACTGTCTCCAGCTTCTCTCAGAATAAATAGGTTGCCAAGATGGCCAAATAGTACCACAGGATGAACCCCCAAAGGGCACAACTTCTTGAAAAGGAAAAGGGCTGTTATTGTTATGGGATAATTATATAGTATAAGATTCTTTCAGGGACATGCATTTTCCTAAAACTGGGTGGACACTACCTAAATTATTCACCTCTTTCTTTGAGGCAGAATGAAGTCAAAGTACCCAAGTCCTTAAAATCTTTGCCCTGGAGTACATATGGACTTTTCTACCTTTCCCTGGCTACAAGGCTGAAGTTCTTAATATCACTGTAGAGCCAGGCTGCAAGGGCTGCACTCTCAGCACGTATTGTGCTCTATCTTCTGATATCTCTATTTCTCTTCCCTCCAACTTGCTTATTTTTATTCCTTCCCTTAATTAAATATAGATTGTAGTTCTGGGAATAGGGAATTATTATTTATTCACAAGCTCCTTTGACTTAAAAGTGCATGCCAAGTGGGGTTGAACTCCCCCTTGTCTCAGCACAGTGAAGTTATGAAGGGCCTTTGGAGGCAGAGTTGAGAAACTGAGGGACTAGGTTTGATTTTCCCCCTAATCCCCAGAGGGGAGGTGGCCTGACATGGCAAGAAACAACAACATGGTACAGTAGGAAAAGAATTGGCTCTACTAGAGTCAGACTACATGGATTAAAATCTATTTAACAATTGAGCTTCAGGCAAATTAATTAATCTCTCTGGCCTCAGTTTCCTCATCTTTGAAGTAAGGGGTTGGACTAGATGTACTTTGAGGTCCCTTCTAGCACTCAATCCATTATTCCTATAAATACTTCTTTTAGTTTCCTTATTTGAACTTTGTTTCATATACCACTTACTCTTTCTGTCTCAGGAAACCGGATCTGGGAGAGCTTTGTTCCTTTGGAAAGTATCTGTTCTGCCCAATTCACCCTAATATCCAATCACTCTGCTGAGTAATCTCACCTACATCTCTTAGCCTCTTTATGTTGACTTCTTCATAGCCCCTAATAATTACTACCTCAATGACTAGACCAATCACTTGACTCCTCTGGATCTCAGTTTCCTTATTAGTAAAATTAGGAGATTTGATGACATAGTCTCTATCATTCCTTCTTATGAACATGGAATCCAGAGAAGATTGTAAATATATAGCTTTGGCGGGAGACGACACATTAAGACAACTGGCTGGATTGAGTCACAGTGTCCACATAGCCTGGAAAAGTAGACGCAACTTGAGAGGCCTTAGTAAGTCCCTAAATATCTTCCCACTACCCTGTCACTAATACTTGAAATTCCTACTATTAAAGCTTCATTCGTTTCAAATAAAAAGTCATTCTCTGCTGAAATTTACCCAAGAAGGACTGAGGCAGGAGCTGTTCTCAATCATTAGCACCTCAGTGTGAATTGAAAGCATCAGCTCTTTTCTTGGGAAATGAATTTTCATACGATTTAGAGCTGGGGGAAAACTTAGAAATCATCTAGTCTGAACTCCTTATTTTCCAAATGAGAAAGTGAATGTGATTTACTAAAGGTTACACAGCTTCAATGCCCTTTCCATTATACCGTTTTGTTAAAGGTTTAAAAGAAGGATTCTTAATCTGAGGTGAGGTCCATTGATCAAGAAGGTCCACAGAAAAATTTCAGGGGGTATGTGAATTTCAAAAAATTACATTCTTATTTTCATTTACCTCTAATTCATATTTAGCATTTCATTCAGTTATGACTTTTTAAAGCTTTTTATGTATAACAGGGACAGAGACTGCATCTGATTTTTAAAACTTAAAAAATTTTTAGTTTTGGGGAGTTACATTTTGAATTCTGAGTGGTCTCCCTCCCAATCCCACACTAGAAAAGGCAACATTTGATAAAGCTATAGATATAGATATACATGTAGATACAATACATACCTCTATATATCAGTTCTTTCTCTGGAGGTGGATAATATCTTCCTTTATAGGTCCTTTGTAATTGGCCTATTTATATATATATATATATGTATATGTATGTATATAAAACTTAGCCATTCACAATTACTCTATGAACAATATTGCTGTTACTATATGCAACTTTCTCTTGATTCTACTTATTTCACTCTTCATTATTTCATGCAAGTCTTTCCATGTTTTTCTAAAATCAACCTGCTCATCATTTCTTATAGTATAGCAGTATTCCATCATAATTATATACCACAACTTGTTTAGCCATTTCCCAATTAATGGGCACCCTGTCAACTTCTAGTTCCTTGCCAACACAAATATAGCTGCTATAAATATTTTAAAACACATAGGTTCTTTTTCTTTTTCCTTGGTCATGTTGGCAAATAAATCTAATAGTGATATTGCTGGATCAAAGAGTCTACACAGATTTATAACTCTTCAACTGTTATTAATTAATTTTTAGAAAGGAAGGTCACATATATTTGTATTGATAGTAGTACTTTTAACTGTAGTGAAGAATTTGAAATATAATAGAGTGAGGAAAACCTAAAGAAATCATAACCCATGAATGTGATGGAATATCATCATACATGAAAAGATATAAAGAAAATAGAATCATGGGCTAATATGAACTGAAACAAAGAAAAGTAAATAAAGGAATGAAAATAATATAGACAATGACAACATACAAATAGAAAAAACAACAAATTGAAATTGAAAACTATATTACTATGTGATCAAGCTGAGCCCCAAAGAGGAATTGAGATGTACTTCTTTCCCTTCCATTTAAAAGGTTTTGTTTTTGTTGTCTTCCTTTTTTCTCATAGAGAACCAAAATGATATCACTATGTTAGAGTCAAGTTAGTGTGTCTAATGATAACCAATCAGACCAATATGAGCTTGACATGCTCTGCCACAGGTCGGACACAAATTGTCTCTTTGAACATTTGGGATGGTCAGATGGGATTTTTAGAAAAATCATTCTGCAAAAGGATTCATAGGCTGCACCAGTCTGTAAAAAGGGGTCCTTTACACACACAAAAAAGTTAAGATCCCCAAATTTAGATGATATAGGTTGACAGATCCAGAAGACAAAATCTTGCCCATGGACAAAACCAGGTCTGATTTGGGGGGGGGTTGCCTCTAGTCATTCTTTAAGGGAACATTAAGGATTTAGGGGCTTCAAGGCAAGAGATAAAACCTCTAAAATTGGAGGAACCAGTGCAATCAAAGACACTCTTCACTGATTTCCTAGTATTGCTAAGGACAGTCTTTATGTCAACAAAATGGTTCTGACTCCAGAAAAAAAATCAGTTAGATTTAGGATAAAAAAGCAGCCTCTGTTTCCTCCCACCCCATTCATCTTCCCTCCCACCCCTATCCCACCTCACCCCCATCTGCCTCTTGGTCTGCCTCCTACACTCTTCAGGCAGTCACCCACAGCTCCTAGGCTAAGGTGCTGGGCCTGCAATTCAGATTGAGAAAGCTCTTTCCTTCCTTCCCTGCTGTTTTTCCCTCCCTGGCCCCATGGTATTCAACCAGTCTCAGTGACTAACTAGGGAGTAGCACTCTCTTCCAGATCAATCCCATTCAATGGTCTTTCAGCTATAATTAATGTTTGCTGTGTAATTAGATTGATTTTTTTATGTACTCTGAAAGATGAAGAGAATTTATAGAGTTGGGAGGGGGGTAGGGAAGGGCAGGCACAGCTGCTGAGACTGTAAGATGCAGAAAAGCCTGACATTCAAAGGCTCATACAATTTGGCCTCAACCCACCTTTCCAAATGAATCTCTGACTATTCCCCTCAAAGTACCCATGACTCCAACCAAAGCTATGTAGGTTATATCCCACAAACATGTTTTGTACATTCCCATGTTTAAGCATGGAAAGCAGATGGTATAGAGGATAGAATACTTGGCTTAAGCAGTCATCAAAACCATTTGGTACTGGCTGAGAAATACAGCAGTTGATCAGTGGCATAGAATAGGATATCAGGACAAGCTAGGTAATAACGTTAGCAATTTAGTGTTTGATAAACCCAAAGACCCCAGCTTTTGGGATAAGTACTCACTATTCAGCAAAAACTGCTGGGGAAATTGGAAACTAGTGTGGAAGAAATTAAGGCTGGACCCACACCTAATACCGCACACCAAGATAAGATCTAAATGGGTTCATGATCTAGATAAAAAGAGTGATGTTATAATCAAATTAGAGGAACATGGGATAGTTTACCTCTCAGACCTGTGGAGATGGAATAAATTTATGTCCAGGGAAGATCTGGAACTCTTAATTGAACACCAGATAGATAATTTTGATTATATTAAGTTAAAAAGTTTCTGTACAAATAAAACTAATGCAGACAAGATTAGGAGGGAAGCATCAAATTGGGAAATCATCTTTACATTTAAGGGTTCTGATAAAGGTCTCATCTCTAAGATATATAGAGAATTTTCTCATATTTATAAGAATTCAAGCCATTCTCCAATTGATAAATGGTCAAAGGATATGAACAGACAATTTTCAGATGATGAAATTAAATATTTATAATCATATGAAAAGGTACTCCAAATCACTATTGATCAGAGAAATGCAAATTAAAACAACTCTGAGATACCACTACACACCTGTCAGATTGGCTAAAATGACAGGAAAAGATAACGATGAATGTTGGAGGGGATGTGGGAAGACTGGGACACTGATGCATTGTTGGTGGAGCTGTGAACGGATCCAACCATTCTGGAGAGCGATTTGGAGCTATGCTCAAAAAGTTATTAAACTGTGCATACCCTTTGACCCAGCAGTGTTTCTATTGGGCTTATATCCCAAAGAGATCTTAAAGGAAGGAAAGGGCCCCACATGTGCAAGAATGTTTGTGGCAGCCCTTTTTGTAGTGGCTAGAAACTGGAAACTGAGTAGATGCCCATCAATTGGAGAGTGGCTGAATAAATTATGGTATATGAATGTTATGGAATATTATTGCTCTGTAAGAAACGACCAGCAGGACGATTTCAGAGAGGCCTGGAGAGACTTGCATGAACTGATGCTGAGTGAGATGAGCAGAACCAGGAGATCGTTGTACACGGCAACAACAGTACTATATGAGGATCAGTTCTAATGGACAAGACTCTCTTCACCAATGAAATGCTTCAAACCAATTACAATTGTTCAGTGAAGAAGGCCATATACACCCAGAGAGAGGGATGTGAAATGTGGACTACAACATAACATTTTCATGTTCTCTATTGATGTTTGCTAGCATTGTATTTCCTTTATCGGATTATTCTCTCTTACAGATACGATTTCTCCTGAACAAAAAAATGATGTGTGGCAATAACTATACATATATTCGATTTAAGTATTCTAACATAATTATCATGTAGTGGATATCCTGCTATCTAGGGGAGGGGTGGGGAGTAGGGGGGAAAATTTGTAACAGAAAGCTTTGTAAGGGTTAATGTTTAGGAATTACCCATACATATGTTTTGCAAATAAAAAGTATTAATAATAATAATAATAAAAAGAATACTTGGCTTAGAGTAGACCTGGGTTCAAATTTCACTGTAGTTCCTTACCAGCTATGTGACTATGAATGAATCGCTTTTCTCCTGTGTGGCTCAGTTTTGTCATCTGTAAAACAAAGGAGCTGGATTCAATGGTCTTGAAAATCCCTTCCAGCTTTAAATCTATGATCTCCTAATCACTGTCTTTGTCTACACCATTACCGCCTCAGAGTACTTTCCCTTTTCAATCCAACTCCTATTCATCTTTTAAAACCCAACCCCAATGCCACCTCTTGCACAAAGCCTTCTCCAAGTGCCCCTGTTCATACTGACCCCTCTCTCCCTTCTGAGGTCCTTCAGCACTGATTGCCTATAATGGCACATTTGGGATATCCCTGATTTCATGGCGATTGTGAGTGTATGTCTCAACTCCTCAGGTACATACAGAACTCCCAAGGTTGACTCTCTTCTACATAAGGAATGTGGTATAGCGTGAAAAGAACAGCAGGACATGGATTTTGTGTGTTTTCACATAAAACTGTTTTCAGCTGTGTCTGATTCTTCATGATCTCATTTGGGATTTCCTTGGTAAAGACTAGAGTTCTTTGCCATTTCCTTCTCCAGCTCATTTTACAAATGAGGAAATGGAGGCAAACAGGGTGTGACAAGTCATTTCACCCTGTTTGCCTCTATTTCCTCACTTATATAAGTGTCTGAGGTCAGATTTGAACTCAGGAAGATAAATCTTCTCAACTTCAAGCCTAATATTCTATCTATTAAGCCACCTAACTGTCCCAATAGTTAACTGGTATTTGAAAAGTAGATATCAAAATAAGACTGAATAGGGCAGTGTGGGTGATAGTCAACTAGTATTTATTAAGCATCTCTATGCACCAGGCCCTTTGCTAAGTGATGGAAATACAGAGAAAGGCAAAAGGCAGACCCCAACCTCAAGAAGTTCACAGTCTAATGGGGAAGACACCAGAAAACAACTGTGTATAAGCAAGATATCAGCAGGATAACTTGAGGGTATTCTCAGAGAAGGGTAGTAATATGAAAGAAGATTGAGAATAGCATTGAGCTGAAGTGGGAAGGAGGCTAAGAGATGGATGTAAGGAGAA